>WYDF02260089.1:0-19374 GCA_009867245.2 Adranes taylori
TATTTAATTAAACTGTGTATAGATCGCTGCGTATGAAAGCTTGCAATATACATTACTTACTCGACTATTTGTTTGGTTAACTGGACTTGCTCGAAGTGCATATTTAAAAATGAGTTATTGATACTTAAATTGCAGTTAAGAATCAGGTACACAAGTGGGTCCTCTGACATTGCCATAAGCCGTTTGCAACAATTGTGGTAACTTTAAACAATACAAATAGTGTATAAATTTGTTTTAATCAATTTTAATGTTTTGACTGATTGACTAGAAAATGTACGAATATTAATTTCCATTTAAAAACCACTTTAATTCGATGCAATTTAGTTTTAGTACCTATAAATATGTTACATTTGTACAATTACTGTGAATTAAAATTGCAAACAAAATGCAAACTCTAAAAAAAAACCTTTGTATAATAAAGCATTACTTTTGCCAATGCTAAGAAACAATAATTATTTATATTTAATGTTTGTAACATAATGTCAATATATGTTGTATTTTTCGTTGTATCTATTTACAAATTCTAGACACTTTCAATAGTAGAACACATTAATATGTATTAGACGTCAAGTCTAAATATATTGTGTAATTAATACTTTGGTTAATATTAATTATTAATATTCAGTAGCAAAAATTTCTGCCTCATTATCACAAAATTTATATACATATTAAATCCATTATAGGAATAAGAAGATAATAGATAATATTTTTATAATAACTAGTATTATATATTTTTGTCCCATAATGTCTAGAACAATTAGAAAAACATCTAAAACAAAAGTTAAATATGGAGAATTCCAAATTCATGGATCAATATTTAAAAATTATGTTGCATGCATGTTGAATATAGATAATCTAATAAACTTAAGATTGCTTAAAATGTATAGACTTATAGTATAATAATTCAGAAAACAATGGCACTTGTTTCTCTTCAATTTATTACAGTTGGAAGTTTTCTGAAATCTGGTAACATATTTTGATTCAAAGAATTAAAAGTATTAAAGACAGGAACTTTCTGTGAATCGGCGATTTCAACGAGAGAAAGCAAAAGGGAAGAGAAAGGTAGAACACAAGATTTCAACTGTACTATACGAGAAAAAGGGAAAAGAAAAATAGAACACAAGATGTGGATACTGGCCCCACATGTACAGTTAAATGGTCTTAAAAGTGATCATTCATTAATTTTCGATATACCTATTCATATTGTATCCTTAAAGCCGAGATAGAAATTTCAAAAAATAGATTTTTGGGTTTTAACATTTTCTATAAGTACAACCTTTAGAGAATACTTCCTCAAAATTTGAAGTTAATCCGAATGAAATTGATGGAATTACAGGCGTTTAAATTACGCTCCGCTCGACCGTTAGGAACAGGTATAATATGCCATTTGCGCGCGGGACTACGGACGTCCCTTTCTACTTGTTTTTGTGAGTCATATATTATGTAGGCACTTGGAAGAACCGTGGTTCCACATAGCTGTATGGAGTTTCTTCGATTAACATATACTATAATGGGAAAATGCTTGATATTCTCGTAAAAAGTTCATATGATTAATCGTGCGAGTTTTTGGAAAAGAAACAAGATACAAGTGAGTACGAAGAATGGGCGGAAACACATAACAACAACTGTATCGCAAATCACAACGGATCATCTGAGAAAATGGAAGTTGATGGTGTTAAGTACATGAAGTACATAGGTGATGGCGACTCGAAAACTTATACCAGTATTATAAATTCAGCTCCTTACGGTAATGACATTTTAAAGAAAGAGTGCACAGGGCACGTGCAGAAACGAATGGCACATCGATTGCATGAGTGCAAAAAGAAAACCAAAGGACTCGAAGAAAAAGATAAATTGTCAAGCAAAATAATTCTGACAGGTAAAGAATTGTGATTGTGAAAAGGCGAAATTGTGACTTAGTAGACAAAATGAGAAGCGCGATATGGGTCACATATTACCATTTTAGCTCAACAGATAAGCATCCGTAATACAACAAATGCCCGATCGGAGTAGAAAAACCAAATATTAAACCAATATACCAGGATTTTAGCAAATAGGAATTATTAGAAACATGCGTTGGAGGTTTGAATTCGCTTCAGTGTAAGAGACGACAGTATAACACATGGATGCCTGTTGGATTATCCAAACGCTGTAGGTATTAATTTTTTATTATTATTAGTCTTGATGACCCTGGTGTTCCCGAATTAAAATCAACAATTACAGTTCTAATTGTTAGCTTTTCATACCATAAGAACCATCCATGTCTAAAAGATATTTGTCAAATGCGGAATAAGCCGCTGCTATGGAAGAAGTTCTAAACGAACTCGATTCAGATGACTTAGATGAAAATTCTGATAATGTCTCCGAGGCAAGTAATGTCACGATCGAAGCATCGGTATTGTCTGCAGAACAAGATATTTCTGAAGAAGACGAAACTCGCACAAAAATTACTCGGTAAAAATGGAGACGAATGAACACCCATTTTCCAACAAAGAGGGGACGACCACTAGTTAGAAACTACGTTTCTAAACATCGACAAATAAAAGGAGCAGCAAAAGGAGTAAAAACTTCTCTGGAAGCTTGGAAATTGCTGTTTAGTGACAACATAATCAGCAAAATTCTACTTCATACAAATAAGGAAATAGATCGTCAAGCTCCTGGATACCAATCGGCCAGTTTCATCGGGCATATAAATGTGCTAGAATTGAATGCTTTATTCGGCTTATATTAGATCTTAGGAAGCCTTAATTAGTGTCTAATTAGAATTTAGAAACCTCATGGTCAAACGAGTATGGAATAAACATATGTAGAGCTGCTATGTCATTTCTAGAGATTATGTTTGAGATTTAATAATAAAAATACCAGAGCATAAAGAATTGAGAATGATAAGTTCGGACCAATTAGAGTAATTTTAAATATGTTTTTAGACAATTGTAAACTTTATTATACCCCTGGAGAATATTGCACTACTGATGAGCAGCTGTTGGGTACTCGCTCCAGAAGCCCATTTAGATGCGAACTCGCTCCAGATGCTAAATGTATATGCCGGCAAAACCTGACAAAATCGGTATAAAAATTCGTATGTTGAATGATGCAACCACATTTTTACTATATTAAGCTAATGTCACATGATGCAACTAGTTGCTGCATCAAAACTGCAGCAACAAAAAATGCGTCATCTTAAAATGCACAAAGTTGTCACACGATGCATTTCTTTGTGCAAACAATTACATGGCACCTTTTAATATTGCCAACATGTACCCCTAGTAGTAAATTAAAAAAAAAAACTAAATAATTATAAGCATTATTTCATTCGTGTTCTGTAAGGAATCTAATCAGTTATTTTTCAATTTGTAGTCTTTCATATTTGTTAAATAGAAATTTGGCTGCAAATGATATAGCTAAATTAAATATTTGATGCTTTCCCTTCTCCAGTCTAGCTTTAATGTGGATTGGCGCATTTTATAGTTTAGAAACAAACTTCAAGAAATGAAGCGTCTATAACGTGGTTTCTTCATATTTTCAGGTTATGTTGTTTAAAACTTTGAATTTATTTGAATGTTGGTACTAAAATGTTTACTATAATAGTCACCAGAAATGCGGCAACTTTAAAAAAAAATAATCGGCCTTGTTCTATTTTCAAGCATCACGGATTTGAGCTGCATGCAACTTCTTGTAGCAATCAATTGCATCGTATGGCAGGTAGAGTAGCTGCATTTTTAGATGCCGCATCAAAGTTGCGGCAACTAGTTGCATCGTGTGACATTTGCTTTAGAAAACTTTCTGAACCTATTTACGGGAGTTACCGATAATTGGTTTACGTCTGTACCGATGGCACGGACGATGTTAGTTTAACACAAAGTAACCATTTTAGGAAGTTGAGAAAAAATAAAGGAGAAATCCTCAAAGAATGTCTTTTCAAAACAATAGCTGGATAGTCATTATTTCTGTATAACTCCAACAAAACATTGTTATTCTACTCACCACAAAACAACGAAAAAGTGTTTGCTATCACCACCATGCATTATGAGAACGATAGTGAAGAAGCAACAAAAAAAATCCAACATGATCGTTGCATATAATAAAACAAAAGATGGAACAGACAGTTTTAATCAATTATGTCAGTCATATTCAACAACAAGAAAAATTAAACGCTGGCCAATGCATTCATTTTATAGAGTGCTTGATCAAGCAGACATAAATTGCAGACTTGTCCATATAGCCAATTCTGATTTGAATATTGTAAAGCCAAAAAATAGAGCTAAATATCTAAGAGACCTAGTGGTTTCTTTAGTAAAACCTTACACCGAATTGCGCAGAACAGTACGCAAAAAAGAGAATATCTGATGTCATCGGAGAACGTACATCTTCAGCTCAAGTTATTCCAGATTTGCCACGAGGTAGAAAAAGGAGAAGGTGTCAAATGTGTATTCCAAACATATAAAACAAATATAAAGTGTCAGAAATGTAAAAAATATATTTGTGCAGAACATCGTTCAAGCCAGTGCACCTATTGTGAATAACCAAGAAACAACAAAAATTAGTGCAGTGAAATAAGGCTAATATGTTAACAACCTTTCATAGATAATATTTAGTTTTCGTTATATATTGTCTATATTTTATTATTTTCCAAAAAAATTAAAAATATGCAGATAACTTAACGATTTTGTATTACATGGTCGCAATGACCCTGGTGTACCGATAGTGTAATTTCGTAACGGTGTACCAGTCTAGGATTAAAATAACAATGAGAATTACAATCAACTCATTTGGAAAATCTGACCAAAAATTACAGCTAGGGGCCTAAAAACGGTAGTAGCCGCTGCACACATCTCTGCCCGCGTCTTTAAAGAAGGTTCCGAGGATTCATTACAAATGTTTGATCCTATGGGGGGAGGGGGGGGGGGGGTATACAGTCCAAACGTACACCAATATGTGGCGACAGAGCGTGTGGTCCGCATTGAGGCGGCCAACACCATGCGCGACAGGCTGGCAGAACCAGATAACCCGCAAAGAAGGAATGCTTCGTCGGCAGAACCAATTGGATATTTTGGAGGCTATAACTCCTTCGGAAAATATACAATATGAGCCTGAAATAGATGACGCCATATAAGTTAGAAAATGAACAACTTATTTAAGTACACACCTGTCTTAATTTTTTTTATTCCACAAATTATATAATATTTATAAAAATATATTAAATTATCTATTTTACGGTTTCATGACTAGGCGTAATCAAATGAATTTTAATGTATAAAATATAATGGAAATATTATTGTGGATTTTTTATAGATCTTATGCCATGTATTTTGATGCTGATTTGTAATGCTGTAAAATCTAATTATATAGTTAAACTTACGTACCTTTTGTAAGTATTTAATTGTTTGATTAATAAATTTGTTTGCACTCTAATTCAACAGTCATTAATAACTAATAATATATCATAAAAGAATTTCGTGGTTAATCTTATTAAATCAAAAATTGAATTTTTCTATTATTTATAGTGGAAAAAAAGGAACTAATTATGTAATTAATTTAATTGTAATACAATACTTTTTTATAACATATTTAATATATTATTTTTCTGTAACAATGTTAAGCTATTGAAATAACCCGAACTCAACATCTAGTTTTAGACTGATTAGTTTAATTACTATAATTTGAATGCAGTATTCATTGTTTATGAACTTGTAAAAATATTTAAAAATTGTTTTATAAAGCATTACAAAGTGCTAACATATATTCTAGGAAGACACATAAATCCTAGGTGAAGCAAATAGTTGTTAATTAAGAAGGTATTTACTTTATACAATAAAAAAAAAGAAAAAATAATAAGCATTAAAAGAAAACAAAATAAAAAAATTACCACATAAAAGATTTAATAGAATAACTTACATCTAATAAAAGCACCGATTCTTTAAAAATCTTATACAATATTCAACTACTAAGTATCAATATATCCTAAATCTATATACGATTAGATTATAAAAATAAATTCTAGAAAATAACAAACACACAAATTATGATTTATTATTATAATTTATTAGTTCTAGTATAATACATTAAATTTTAAAATGTATTTTGTCCTGTTAATAATAATTAATAATTTTATTAAGAAGTGACAAAATATGTTAGCTCTAAAAGGAATGTAATTTCTTTACATCAAATGCGCTAGATCCATTTCATAGAGATATTTCTTTAAGAGTGTTAGCATTTACATCTAATTTACTTTAATGATTAAAATATAGGCAGGTCCATATGTAACGTGGTCAAGTGCCGGCCTATGACTTAAATTAGTAGGGCTTCAAGAAAATTTTGTTAGAATGTTTTTGTTCTTATTTCTAACAATTCATTACAATTTTTGTAGACTTGATTATATAGATTCAAGTCAATTCAGTTATTCATTCAGTAATTCCTTAAAATTCAGAGCTTTATTAACAAAAATTTACAAATCAATATAAACACAAAAAATAAAAATTAGTGTTGTTCCAGTATTGGAGCCAAGTATTTGAAATAAATTAAACTCAATAGTATTCCAAAAACTCCATTTTAATTATTGAATTGTAGATGTTAGACGAATTCAATAAAACAATATCAAAATGATATGTAGTTTACATGTTTCGGGAAATCAATCTTCCCATCATCAGAACTATTGAATATCAAAGGCTATTGTAAATATGAAAATTAATAATTTAATTAATTAAGGCATATTAATTAAGGAATTTTAATAATTAAGGCATATACCTTTTTTCGTGTTTTGTTTCTCGCTCCATTCACCCAGTCGTTCATACGTTTATTATTCTTTATCTATCCATGCATTCCAGTTCATACCTGAAACCTAAGCATTCCAGATTCATTCTCTTCGCCACTCACTGTGGATTTCATGGCTTTTTATCAATATAAATACTTTTTTTTACGTGTGTTTAAATTACACTAGAATCGTATCCTGAACATTTTGATAAACTGTGATGAATAAGTTTATAGCTTCTTAAGCTAAATTTCTGCCTGGAATTAGAATTGCATTGTAAGCATTTGTATGGTTTCTGTCCAGTAGAGGTAAGCGTATGTCTACTTCAATTAGCTATTTCTGTGAAAGTAGAATCGCATTCTGAGCATGTATATGACTTTTCGTCAGTATAAATACATTTGTCTGTATAGTGTGCTTAATTAGATTAGAATCAAATGAATAAGTTTTCTGGAATTAGAATTGCATTGTAGGCATATGTATGACATTTAAATGGTTTCTGTAAGTATTTCTCGGGTTTCTGCTTAGTACAGGTAAGCTTACATCTACTTCATATACCTATTTGTTTGCAATTAGAATCACATTCTGAGAATTTCTATGGTTTTTGCCAGTATAAATAAGTTTGGTTTTAGTTTGTTTAGATTAGACTAGAATCGCATTCTGAACATTTTGTTGAAAAACAGAGATGAATAAGTTTATAGTTTTTTTTTAAATTAAATTTTTGTCTGGAATTAGAATTGTATTGAAAGCATTTGTATGATTTCTGCCTAGTGTAAGAGGTTTACTGTAGGGGACATAGAGGCTTTAGTCGATTTTATTTTTGAAAAATCTATGGGATATATGTATAGTGGAAGCACTGGATGGTACCTTCCTCTTTTCACGCATGAATAAGTTTATAACTGTTTAAATTAAATTTCTATCTGAAACTAGAATTAGCATTGTAAGCATTGGTGTGCTTTTTGTCTAGTATACGTAAGCTGCTGCCTGTTTAAATATCTATTTGTTTGAAACTATAATCGCAATCTGAGGATTTCTATAGCTGTTTATCAGTATAAATACGTTTGTTTATTGAGTTTAAATTAAACTAGAATCGCATTCTGAACATTTTGTTAAACACGGATGAATAAGTTTATAGCTTTTTAAATTAAATTTCTCTCTGGAATTAGAATTACATTGTAAGCATTCTGAGCATATCTATGAGCGTCGTTACTATAAATGCATTTCGCTGTATAGTGTGTTTAATTAGACTAGAATCACATGACTTAGAATTGCATTGTAAGCGTTTGTGAATCGAATTCTGAGCATTTCTATGGGTTTTGTCAGTATAAATAAGTTTGTTTTTAGTGTGTTTAGATTAGACTAGAATCGCATTCTGAACATTTTGTTGAAATCCACGGATGAATAAGTTTATATATTTTTACATTAAATTTCTGTCTGGAAATAAAATTGCACTGTAAACATTTGTATGGTGTCTGGTTAGTGTAAGGGTTTACTGTAGGGGCCATAGAGGTTTTAGTCCCTGCTGTTGATTAGATTTGTGAATGTTTAATCTGAATCTGTAATATTTTTGAACAATCTATGGGATATATGCATAGTGGCAGAATTGGATGATTCCCTCCTCTTTTCACGTAGGAGCAAGTTTATAACTGTTTATATTAAATTTCTATCTGAAACTAGAATTAGCATTGTAAGCATTTGTGTGCTTTCTGGCCAGTATGTCGAACATCATTTTCCTTTCAAACCTTTCTGGTTAGATTAACCCAAAATACAATCTCCAATTAGACAGATTGATAATGGAATAAAGGATGCGGCTTTAAAATGCGGACAGATGTAACATGTTTTGAAACATAATTTTTATTATAAAAATACAGAAGTTAGTAATTATTTTTTACTATTTTTTAGTTAATAATTATGTTTGTTAGGTCATAAAAACACATTTACTTAATATAACCCTACTCTGCTTAAATTACCACCTCCATTCTCGTCCTGAAGCGTTCACAAGTTCGTTTTAATGAGTCACGGTTCATATCAGCGAATGCCACTTCAATAGCGGCTTTCAATGATGCGACGTTTAGATGTATGGACTTTCAACCACGCTCCATACATAGAAGTCCAAAGGATTTAAATCTGGGCTGTTGGGAGGTCAACATTCTTTGACCCAAAACATGTCGACGTTGTCAGACAACCAATTTTGCACGAAATGACTTGTGTGCGCGGGCGCACCGTGCTGCTGGTAAGCATACGGCCTTCCAGCTGATACAGTTTCCATCCAGGGCTTCACCACATTTGTTTAAAAAATGCGGTGTCATGATATCACCCTCACTGGACACAAACAACACTTAGCATGTAAACATTCGCCGGAAATTTCGTTTTGGAAACAATGGAAACATCTTCAGAATCATGGGCGAGGCAGCGATCATTCCATCGATTGATTTTCGCATCGACGGTAAAAATTTTTTCGTCAGAAAAAGAAAAACCAGAGGCGTCAGCATTGTTTCGTAAAGCACACAAAAGCAGGTTACAGCGCTCAACTTGCTTGGTCCTGGCAGTGTCGGAAAGCATCTGTCTCACTTTAATTGTATAAGACTTGTAGCGGAGGTTCTCCTCGACGATTCGACGCCTATTTGTTTCACTCACAAAGACAACCGATGACAATCTTCGCATCGACTATCCCGGATCCTCAAAAATCAGTTCCTGAGCCCATTGAATGATTTCGAGCGACCTGACAACGTACTCCTTCGAATGAAGTTTCCTTGGCGGTGTTGCGAAACCTTCGTTGGACTTCTCTGACTCGTTATAATTCGCGACGACATCATAAACAGTTGATCTTGGGTACCTGAAGAATCCATTGATTTCTGTCTATGAGGCCCAGTGTTCTTCGATTATATTCCGCACTTGGTTTCAATACTGCGAAAGTTTTGAGGTTATGAATGATTAGTACATGTGTCAAGGTATTGCCAATCGCGACCTCTCAAAATGGTATAGAACGGCGGGAAATTCAAATTGAATTTTGTCCAGATTTTGGCGCCACACCATGTAAATTAAACCGATTTTGAAGGATAAAAACAATTAAAAATTCTTTATTAAAAATTGCAGTTCCCTGCTCTAAATTAAACAAAATCTGAAATAAAGTAGTATCTTTCATCCTAAGAACTAGATTCTCTGTTCTTCGTACAGATAGATTTAAAAACTATTAAAATTATGAATGGCAGTTAATAAGAAAATGACTTCCACACCGTGTAATTTCGTTAATTCCAGTTACATATATTGGACTAAGATAAATTTAGGAAAAAATTTGAAACTGGAGTATTGCAAAAATTTCATTTTAATTGAGAAGTGAATCTAAAAAAAGGTAGTCAATTAATTTGTTACGTCGAAGTAACGATTATGCCTTCATCGGAACTGTTCTTTTGAATTATGGATGTCAATCATGTTAAAATGGCGCACTGGTTTTATTTTTTAAAACATTTTGTCGTTACTAGGAGCTAGATAATTTTCCTGATGAAAAAGTTCTTAAATTAATTAATGTAATATATTTAAAATAATTTTGTGAATTTTAAAAACTTGGGTTCAAAATTAATTAATGAAACATTTTACACTGATAAAAATGGAGCAAACCAAAACGAAACTCCAAAAGTTATTTCAAACATTTAATTCATAGTTTCATTAAAAATAACTATAATATAATTCTATAAATAAAAGCAGTGCCATTTCAAAATGTTTCACTTCCATAATTGAAATCAAGAGTTCTGATGAAAGGATGATCGTTATTTCTAAACATGTCAACTAATTATAACGAATTTACATGTACGTGTTCATTGAAGTTTTTTAAGTTTTTGGAATACTTAACGAGGTGTAATTTTTTTATTTAAATCATCTTCAACTCTACCTAGAACGATTCAATTATACTTTAAGATAAATTCAGGTGAATTATAATATTTTAATAAAAGGAATCTGTTCTTCTGCAACACATTACTTAAGGACCAGCTTGCGTAAGATAGCAAAACATTAGCAAGAATAATATTAAAACATATTACAATATTTTACATTTTTACTATACAAAATTAATCTATTATTATTCTCAATTATATCTGATTTCTTAAACCTCTTCATTATTGTCATATCAGATGAAATTTAAAATAAAACAATGCTAACCTCTTAAATAAGTTATCATATCATTCTAAATAATCTGTTAATTGGGAACAAAAACTAAATGCAAGTGCGTTCATTTACTGTTGAATTTCATAAAAAAATTTAAATGTTGAAAACTATGATGATATAAAAACATTTTGAGATCATAATCAAGCAATAATCTGAGCATCGTTGTTGATGAGAGTGGCATATGGACGAAAATTATTATTTAAGAATTACGTAAATTTCATTGTTTTTAGGTTTATTTAACAATAGAATATCAAACCCAGACGCTGTGATGTTTTGGGTTCTTTTGCTCAGTTCTTTAGACACCAGTTAAGGAGATTAACAGTTTTTTGTAATACATTTATAATTACAATAATTGTATTATGAAGCATTGGTATAGTACAAATTTTACATACAAAAAATGTAAACCCGGATTATAATCTATTTCTCAGTTAGTACCAATTCGGATTTTAAATCTTCCCATCTTAACAAGAACAAAAGAAGTCACAAAAGAGAGAATATAAATAATATTGATTAAAAAAAATCGCATGGGGTTCGATTTATTGCTAAAAATAAATTCTCTACTCTCATTTAGTCTTAGGTCCCAATATTTACAGCTAGAGCAGTGACAGCTACCGTCGCCATCTATGAGAACGGAACTCAACCCGTCCCTTTTTGATTGCTAACGCCGTCGCCATAATTAACGTTACCAGAGCGCAGTTCATGTTGATGCTGATATCGTTTATCGTCAATTGGCGTTGTAGATTGAATCTTTTTATTAGTTGTGATAGTCGAAACGGTAGAGACCATCCCGTCGTACCCGATAACGGCACCCGGAGTGTTATCACAAGCGAGATTATAACTACAGCAAAGCACTCCGTTCTATTAACAAAAACAAAAAGGATCATTTTTAAATGCGATTAGAATTTACTATTTAAATTATTTAGGGTTGAATTGCTCGTATCTCAAAACTTTTTTATGTAGCACTTTCATATAATTTTATTGATTTCGTTTACATTACGATCAACAAAAGATAAACGTAATTAGATGTTAACTTTAATTTTAATTAAAACATGGCTTTCTTCATAATTTTTAGTCTGAAGAAGACACATTATTAGTAAAGACATCACGATAATTACATTTTAATTCCCAAGTTCACTTTTCTTATTAAAAAGACCTGCAAAAGTTTAGTACTCATATCACTGAAATTATCAATTAAATCATTCAAAACTAAACACGAGGATAAGATATATAGAAACAGCAAAATCCTGAGCGAGAAGATAAAGACACATACGAAAGAACAAAGGGGGCTTAGATATAAATATGATAATAACAGACTGAGAGAACTAAATAAACACCATCCGAACAGAACAACCCAATTATAACAATAATACACACGAATGAAGAAATGTAACATAAAGAACTTGTTCACAGTTTACTAGCTCATCTGTATGTACACGAAGCATATATTCACAAGAAAAATAATACCAACCAATTAAATTTTTACAAACCATGTGAACAAACTAGATTTCAAATAAGATTTGCTACGAGAGCGACCATCTACAATTCATGAAGTCAATTAGGGAAAAATGTGTCATGGAGTACAAAAAGAACCTAGCCCCCCCCTCCCCCTAGACCATGAGAAAGCTTTTGACTTGATACACGCTGGATCTATAATATGTAAGAAATATAATTTTAAACACATAGGAGAAACTCAAAAATGGTGTAAAATTGTATGCTATTCTACACTGAGGATTTTTATATAGGACGAGATGTCACAAAAGATGACGTTATCACTAAAGCTGTTCATAAAACTTTTGGAATATATGTTCGGACTTTGGACGTGGACATGGACATGAGAACTTTGGACATGAGAGCACCGTACAAAGAAACAACCAAACTTACGAGGTATAAGGTGAACTTGGTCTAAATTGGTAAATTGGGCATACCATAAATTGAATAAAGTCCTAGGTTGAGATATTCCAATACGCTTAAACAAGAAGATATTTAATCACAGCGTTAACCCCGTTCTAACCTTTTAATCACTTTAACGTTTTAAAAGACTCACTTTAACCAGAAGATCAGCAAAGAATGATAGAGCAAGTACATGTGTCTTAAATCACAATCGAACAATGAATGTTAGTGATTTGCCTTAAAGATCGAATGTCGTAGTACGAGGGATGTCATTTTAATTTTGCATATAGCCACATAGAGGGCGCAAATAACAAAACATATGGCTCCGAAATTAACCTCAACATTATATTGACACCTGTTGAACATTTTTAAAGTTAAAAAGGTGTTCAGAAAGATGGAATTGAATCGAGAGCATTTCTGAGCGATAATTTTTTTTCAACTTTTGAAGCAGTTTATCGCAACAACAATGTCTTGCCGAGATTGTTGCTGTTTTTGGTAATGAAATACCAGATCAATCGACAATTTCTCGCATGTACTCTGAATTCAAACCTGTCTGCACAAATCTCAGTGATGATCCTAGACCAGGTCCACCAAAATCAGCGGTCATCCAGGAAAACGTTAATGATGTGCGCGAGATGATTAATGAAGATCGTCATGTAACTTATCGGGAGATCGAGGGTTCTCTGGAGATTTCTAGGACTTAATTGTAAAGATTTTACATGATCAGTTGGGCGTGAAAAAAAAAATAGTTTCTCGTTAGAACCTGTATTTGTTGATAGAGGAACAAATGGCGGCTCGTGTCAGTTGATGCCCAAGAATTGTGAAACGTTTCAACAGAGGCTGTTCCAAAAATGTGTCGAGTATCATCAGTAGTGACGAGTCTTGGATTTATTCTTATGAACCCGAGAATAAACGTCAGTCTACTGTTTGGGTGTTTCAAGATGAACCATCCGTTCCCGCAGTATGTCGAAAAAGATGGTAGCAACTTTTGTATCAAAATCCGGACACGTGGCTACAATTCCTTTACAAAATCGAAGGACGATAACTGCTGATTGGTGCACAACCATTTGTTTGCCAGAAATCATTTGAGCTGCGAAAAAACAACCCACAGCGTCGGTATCCTTCACCCTGACAATGCGAGTGCTCACACTTCTCGATAAGCATTTGAGTTTTTGGAGCAACAAAACATCGAATCACCCTTCGTACAGGCCTGACTTAAGTCGCAACGATTTTTTTATATCTCCTGCCATCAAGAATGCACTGTGTGGTCGGTCAACGATTTCAATCACTTGAAGATGCAATCGATACTTTCCAAATGACCATTTTGGAAAGTATCGACTGCGGAATAAGTGCTTTAATAATTGGTTTGAGCGCATGCAAAACTGCATCGACAATGGTGGCAAGTACTTTGAAAAACAATGAAGGACTGAAATTTAAACTATTTTTGTTAAAATTCAATGCAAAATTAAGAAGACATCTCTCATATACAAACAAATATAGAAACATTTAAAATGCAAGACGAAGTAGAAGAAACAGTGATATTAAAATGATGGGTGATTCATGTTGCACGTCCAGCAGTAGACCTAAAGTTAGATAAAATTCTTACTTTTGCAGAACACAGGAGGAAAATAGCTGAGAGAATAATAACAGTGGTTAAACAACAAATAAGATTAATTCGATGCATTGAATAACCAAAGAAAAATCCAAGAAGATAGGAGTGGATGGCAGAAGCACGTTGGGATTATGTTGAATAACGAAAAGAAGTGAAACTGAAACTAAGCAGAAGCAAGACGCGCCTCCAGAAAATTCAGCTTCAGACAGAATATCAAGCCAAGGACAAGCAGGTGAAGAAGTGTGCTAAGGATGATCGCAGGAAATGGATTTCAGAATTGGCCAAGAAAGCAGAGAACGCGACAGACGCTGGAAACATTAAGGAATTATACGATGTCACGAGAACTCTCTCCAAGAAGAAATTCAACCGCAGAACGACGAAGCACAACTCGCAAGATGGCGTGAACAATTCTCGATAGAGAAAGTGAGGAAGAGGCTGAACAAGTACCTGAAGAAGAGGAAGAAATTGTACAGAATAGAGGAGTACGAAATGTACCTAATTCGGACCTCGAACCCACCTCCAAGTAGGAGATCAAGCAGCTGAAAAATGGGAAAGCTCCTGGAACAGATATTTCAGCAGACCTCCTGTTACCTGACCCAGACATCTCTACGGATCTTTTGTAGCCTCTATTCAAGAAGATTTGGAACAAAAAACTTGCCACAAGAATGGAGAGATGGACTCCTCGCCAAATTAGCAAAGAAAGGGGGCACCACTAACTGTCATAAATGGAGAGGAATCACCTTTCTATCAATTCCAAGTAAAGTATTGACGCGAGTGATACTCAACAGAATCAAAGCACAAGTGGAACCACAAATAAGGAAGGAGCAAACAGGGTTTAGAAGTCATCGTTCTTGTACCGACCATATTAATACTCTTATTAACACGCAAATTAACGTATTCTTATCGAACAGCCAAATGAAGTTATCACTAGCCTTCATCTTCTGTTCGTAGATTTTGAAGAGGCCTTCGACTCCCTTAAAAGGGGCAGTATGTGGAAAACCTTGCAGAATAGGGGATACCGGAGAAAATAACAAAAGTAATTAAAGAAACATACAACAACTACACATGCCGTCTCATCCACGAGGGGAAATTCCTGGAACCATTTGCAGTCAATCCAGGAGTTACCAGGTATGTATTCTGTCCCCAACAATCTGTCCCGTAAAAAAGAAAGGAAAGACTTTTGCAGAGCTGAAGGTCTTCACTAGAAATAGAGTGCGCTGGAGAAACTTCGTCGAAGTCCTATGCTCTGGATAGGAGTGAAAGGAATTAAGCCAAGTAAGTCATTAGCTAACTGAAAGCTGCGAGAAAGAAATTGGTCTTAAATGTGATAACATATAATGAGTTTTACGCTACATCAGCTTGAAATACAAAGAGTCCAACAGAAATTATTTTATCTAGATAAGAATGAGAGTGAAGCGGCCTGATGGCCATAATTTAAACAATGTTAAACGTGAGATTGTAAATTTAAATAAAAAGCACAGGAATCCCCACTATTTGATCTACTAGTACGGGGAAGAAATTGTATCATTTGTGAGAAAATGTAAATAAAGTATCTAAGAAGAGTCTATTGAGATTGGTCCTCACACAAAAGTGTGCCAACGTAAAACATGCACTATATAGACTACAATAATATCTGTCCAACATTCGCACGGCACTAAGTTAGAGCAGTGGGCAACTAATGCCTAAAATTAGCTGGCCACTAATACTTGGCGGATTTAATAAGTATGGAAGGATCTCGTCTAGAAGCTGTCACTAAGAGCAATTGTGTTATCTGTGAGAAGCGATAGACACGGACCAAAGTATAAAAAATTTGACTCTTATTGCTATAAAATTTCTTCTTTAAATAAAGTTACTAAAATTCTACGGAGAAATGAGCTACAAACTCTAAAATAATTTTTTTTCGAATATTATTAAATTATACTGCTAAGAGCAATTCATCCCCGAAAATTATGATATGCAGAACATTACTTCGTGTCGTATACTTTCAGTGCTTGTGCAGTGTATAAAGTGAGCAAAAAGTAATGCAAAACAAAAACTGTTTCGAATATAAGTTGTGTTACAATCATATAAATTGAATTTTTTATACGAAAAAGTATAAACATATTCAAAGTTTTCGAAAATATTTGAGGATATACCACATAGCAAAAAGTTTTCTAGAACGTTGGTGCATAAAAGTGATGCTATAGTGGTATATATATATAACAAACATAGTGAAAAAAAGGTTTTTAGTTAAAGATTTTATATTACTGGACTAAAACATAAAAAATAATCAACTTTGGACATTAAATAACTTACAATTTTTTATTTTAAAAAAAGTCAATTTCAGTCTAAATATAGAGTTGTCGATTGTTGTGCATCTTATAAATCCTCTACTAGAAAATAATCGACTTTATATTTAGTCAGTAATTAAGATACTTTTAACAAATAACATAAATTGAAAGTTTATTAAAGTCCAAAATCTATTATTTTTTAAGCTAATAATATGGTCTTTAACTTTGCAATATTTATTATTTTACTTCTTAATCATCCGAAGAAAAACAAAACAAATAAAGTTTCTAGAGTGAAATAGAAAATAATAATTATTTAACAAACATGCTTCATTCAGTCTAAGTTTTTGACAATTTTTTGTACATGAATTAAGCAGAATTAGCCTATGAGAAGAAAAACAAAATATATGTGTTAATAATGGTGTTAAGCATGCATAACTAAACACAAAACAATGCAAATTTATTAATTGATACACATCTATAGTGTGCAGTATTTAAAATCTTTATGGAATCACATTTTACGAATATAATTAAGTAGGAATATACATATATTGGATGTAAAACTATTAAAAGTCGATAAAATCTATTAAAAAAAGTATTGAAATGGTTTTCTTTCATTTACTAAAACTTGTAAAATTTTAACTTAATAAAGTATTTAATGCAAAACACGTGTTCGTTACTGAATGATGACTGTCCTTGATTATGCTAATCGACTGTTATCCTAATCAACTACTTAGGTCACTAAGCGCCGCAATATATTTAAGGTAATGACATATAAGCACGTTTTTGTCAAACTGAGGTAGTTTTGCATATCTATGCTAATCGGACTCTTTGTTGGGTTAACTGAGAGTCTCAATGATTTAACATTAAGTTTAGCCGTATCCTTATGGGATAACAATTTTGACATAAATTAATTTTATAATTAAAATTTTAATATAATATAAATCGCTAAATAAGATTTATTTCTTTGAGCATGGAAAAAACTGTTGTGTTCAATTCGTACATGGCAGAAGAGAGAAAAGAAAAGGCTTTCGCTCGAGCAAATAAGGAGAGAAACGAAAGAAACAGATTAGCAACAAAAACCAGCACCATACTCGTTGGTTACAAAATATAAAAAAGAGACATTAATGTCAAGGGAGATTTATATGTTGTTGGCGTTAAAAGCCCTATATGGTTTCTATACATGGACTTATAATATTTCCCATTTCACGCGCTTAAGGGAATTTTTGTATCTATTTTAAGATCGAAAATTGTAGCAAAAGCTTTATGGATTTTCGCTGTTGAAATTTGATTCATTTTAAGTTATACGTTTTCTACGAATTCGCTTAGCAAAGCGTCTAGACGTTTTCGTATCGAAGAAATTTTTAACGGGCTGCCACGACTTTCACACTTATATTTGCAACTGTCAAAATGCTAGCTCGTATTAGCTCTTGATTGTATTTTTTCGGAACGATTTTCGTCTATATATTTTGTAACGTTTTCACCGATACCTCTTATTGGTGTATGATTTTATATCTTCGTAGATTTCAGCCAAAAGTCGTTGCGATTCTCATCCTTACAACTTCAAACCGACAAAAGAGATTTTCAATTGGTTATTAATTCTATATTTTTGAAGGATTTAAGCAGAAACCGATACCAATTCAACGCCACTCGAGCTTTTGTTCACGTAGAGTAATCATCGCCACATACGATACGCTATGAGTGTATTCCTGTTAGAAAATTCGCATCTAAAAGGCGCACTCAATCCAATATCGAGTAGACGCAATTTGGGAATTGTGCTCTTTGGATCTGCTGTGAGAATCTCGCACTATTCTAAGTAATAATTTGTAATCAAAACGACCATATCTATCTTGCGGTCAGCGAGTGTTTATCGCAGCCGATTTGTTGAAAGTAACGCCATAGTAAATTATATATTAAATAAAAATCATCAAATAAAAAATCTTCAGTAAAAAGCTAAGTATAATACGACACCCTTAAATTCAGCAGAATCTTTCGATTACCCTTCGTTTCCTCCTACTCTTTTTCTCAATCTTACATTTTATAATTCTTTCGCATTTACCGTGTCTTGAATATTGAAGAAGAATCTGCCGCCAGCCGCAAAGCTAGTCAGAAAGTTCTTCACCAGTTCCGGATAAAGGATGGCTCTATCCAGTAACCCCTGAAGACCATCATTCCAACCTCACAACGTTACAATATATTCCGTATCTTCAATAACGTATTTCACAACTTCGACCCTACTAAATGGATGGACAATTCCTCATTATCTTTGTTAACAAACAACCATTCAACAATTTCATCTGATCAGCAGTAATATCCGTATATCCGACCATTGACGTGCTGTAAGAGGCGTATCGCTCATGTCCATCCTCAGGGCCGAAGAATAAATCATATATTTAGTTCGCTACACTTTTCTTTTCTAATGGAGGAGAATGGATCATCCTAGGGAGTTGTTTTTGCTGCCTCAACACAATTTAAGTACTTTTGGAAAAAAAGTGTCTTTTATACTGGATGTAAATTTTATAACATAGTACCAAATTATTTAAAATCATGTATCAGTTTTTCAGCTTTAAAAGCAAATTAAAAACATTACTGATAGACTATGCTCCTTAATCAGTCGACGAGTTTTATGATTACTGTAATAAAATTTAATTCCGTATTTCTTTATTTTTTTCTGTTTATAACTATCTTTATAACACCTC
>WYDF02260111.1:0-19372 GCA_009867245.2 Adranes taylori
GCTGTGTCATCAGCATACAGAGCACTATGGGTATCTGGAGTTGTTGGGGGTTGGAGATCATGGCAGTACGTGATGTATAAAAGAGGGGCCGGGACAGACCCTTGTCAAATAGACTCTGATTTCAAATTTTATATTGGCCCCAAAAATGATGAAATATTTTGGATTTCGGATTATTTTATAAATTTCTTCATTTTTTTGCAATTTTACGGCATTTTTAAAATTTCTCAAAATTTACACCAAATTTGATAATTTACATATTTTTACATAATGTCATTTTTTATCTACAAGTACGACACTGTTATATTTCTAAATTAGTTTCAAATGAAAAATGTAGAGAGATTCATCATCTTTCAAATTCTCTATATGATATATAATCGTGTCGAGGGAGCTGTCGTTTTCTTAAACAGATCCATTTTAGCACCTCTCAAGTTTGCCCCTATAATTGACAGGCTGCACGCTTTTACTGTTTTAATATATTATCTATTTATATCCTACGGTTACAAATTAGTCCTTACTACCGAAATCTTATTTTGTCCCAGTTAGTCTATGGTTTTTTCTGCTGTTACAAATTCTTCATCGGTAACAAGTTGTTATTTTGGAACAGTTATTCCATCGTTGCTTGTATGCTTTAGATGTAAAGGTAGTATTTTCGATTTCTTAATATCAGTGCGGGAAAAAGTTAAAGCGTGTTAAAAGTAATATCGTCACAAATTCAAAATCATTCGTAAGGCAAACATGGTGCAAAACAACAAAACCATTAAGTACTGGTGCAGGTAAGTAACAGGTCCAGAAATTTCTAACCATATCTAGTTTGTCTTAAATTTTTTTAATTCAGTCTGAATCTATTTTAATTTTATGAAATCTTATATATGTACCCGAATATATCAACTAGTTAACAAAAGAAATAACGTATCAATCTGTGGTACATTATTTATGCGCGACTCTCGTATATTTACTCTAAGTATGATCAAACAGGTGAGCATCAGTGGGCGCTCTCTTTTAATCGATCTTAATAGCAAAATAAAGTACAAAAAACCACCTGCTTATAGACGGACTGCACTATGGAGGAGAAGTGAAGGTGGCCAAGAGACGTGGAAATGATTCCAATATAAGACTGTTAAAGTCATGAGCCCTACATCTAATGGTTATTTTACGTAGCGCTATTTGTGTTCATTAGTGTCAATTTGGTCTACTTTATGGCTTAATTAGCTATATACTTGAATACGAAATAAATTATTTTGATTTTTTGCGCTCTGTACTTAAATGCTATTAGCATCCTTTTCCACTCTTTATTTAGCATGGCTATCAACCTTGTTTCTCTCTAAGATTTTATAAGCCGCCTACTTTAAATAAAATTGGGATTGCATTTATGTTTGTTTTGCATTTTATTAGCAGATATATGTTCAATTAAAATGTTTCCTATTACCAGGTTTGTTCATTTAAAATCGTCCTTTTTATCAAAAAATTTAAGTAGATAATTATAAAAACTACAGAATGCAGAGTAGCTCTAAAATATTATACGAAATCTTAAAATTGATAAAAATTACAATCAATCAAAGCCTTAATTGGCATAAAGATAGCAATTCATTATACTAACAACAATTCAAAATGATAGCAATTCAATTCATAGATTCACACACACACACACACACACACACACACACATTCATAACGTGACAAGGAAAAGAAACCAGTTGCATAAAAACCTTCTCATTTTTCCTTCCCATTACATTTACGTTAAATAAAGAGATGCAAAATACAGTTATGGCAATAACGATAGGGGATCGCAATGTGTGGATTGGAAAACTAAGAGATTAAAACATTGGAGCAGATGAGGAATGTATTGAAAGGAAATTAATGAATACAATTGTAAACCCGGAAGGAAAGAAATTTGTGGAATGAGCGGAGGAAAATTTGATGATTGTAAATGGCGACAACACGAGTAGAATATATGATAATAGTGGATATAGTAGAGCCTGACCACTTCCCAATGATGACAAGATGATTATTTGAGACGAAAATGGCGTTCAAAGAAAGGATAGCAAAGCAGCAGAGAAGAAGGAAATAAGATCAATCTTATGGATTAGAAGGAAAGAAATAAGTTTAAGGGAGGTTAATTGGGAGAGAATGAAGAGAATAGATGACCTGATAAGAAGAATAAGGAATAACTTAGTTTAAAAGCACATATAAGTTATATGAGAGAAAATGAGAAATGGCTAAAAGGAAGGTTAGGGAAGTATTAAGAATGGTAGAAGACGTAAGATAAAAGAGGCCAGTGTAGTGCATATAAATGGAGTGCGTACCTGAGTTTGGATCAAAATGGGATAGCGGCCTTGACACAAGGTATAAATGGAGTATGGAAGGAAAAAGAAATGATTCTTGAAGAATAGAGACAGAGAGAGATTATGTCGGTATATAAAAGAGGGGATAGAATGGATGTGGAAAGCTACAGAGGGGTGACGATTATGAATGAGATTTATAAACTTAATTTTTAGTATTTCTTCATTTCCTCACAATATTCTGTCAGAATTTGAAGAGGACAGTAAGTTTCTGATAATTTTGAATATAAGTTCTCTACATATGAAGTCAATTTCAAATTGTTATCTACATGTCGATCTAACGTTAGTTGACGTTACGTTAAGCAAGTAAATTTTGCATGGAAGTCCAGCGTTTTCTATTCTAAACACTGCAATAAAGGTTTTTTCTAAATTTTCTTACAAACCAATAATTTTTGTCGAATATGCGTACACTCGAAGTGAACAAAAGAGTAGTTCTAAGTTACACTTTTGTGGCTCGTAACAAGAGAGTAGCCAAGTTACTATGGAACCTACCGTTAGATCGAGGTGAGCTGAGTAAAACACACCTGTCTAATACTAACTAGTAAATCTGCTTATTTAACAATTAACTCTATTTCTTGTAATAAGCCATTAGTTTTAATAGAAAAAAATAGATAACAATTAAACATGTTATAATAACAAAATACATGATTAGTGTCTAGCGTACCGCTTTACTCGCGCGCTATAAGGTGTAATTCCATTTGCTATTACTTTCTTCAAATACATGCAGGTAATATATCAACTTGACCTTAAAATGCTCATGCACTGCGTTCATTGATACAAAAGTATATTCCTCTGATAGCGTAGTTTAGACACATATTATTTTTATAATAATTGAATCACTGTGTATGTTAATACTAATTGTTTACTTTTGCAATTTTGCTCAAATTTAAATATCTTTTAATTAATTATTTGATGAATATTTAATACTTAATTAAATGGCGTACAGGAATAAACACATAGATATAAATAACTTTAACCATTAATAAATATTATATTTATAATAAATCCTATAGGCTTTCTTTTGTGGCTGGAAGTTGCAGATTCTTTTTGCGAGCTATTAAGCAGCATCCAGTCTGTGGTCCGAATTATCCAAATATCTCACTGAATAATATTTTCATTTCTTCTGACATAAAATGTTTAATATAACTTAAAGCGAAAGTACCGTGGAGTATGAGAGCTTCATCCTCAGAGTAACTCCTTGTTTTCTAGCTTCACGTTGTATTTCAATAAAACAAATAAAATGTGGAATGGCCGCCAATATCGTGCGATTTAATGCCCTTAGGATTTTTACTCTGGGGTTACGTTAAGTCGCTGGTTTAACAACAATGGACCAACTTGAGAGTAACATCATTCAAACCATTGGTGAGATCCGGCCCGACTTATGCAGCAGAGTTATACAAAATTGGACCTATAGGGTCGAGTTCTGTAAACGAAGCCACGGACGTCATTTGAATGGTATCATTTTTAAAACATAATAGTATTGATTGTAGTTTAATCCGCTATAAAGACTTTCGTCATATCTCACACACAACTCTTTTTATTCAGTATTTAATTTCAGACACACTTAATATAAATCCCATTACACAGAGTCACTGAATTATTTTTTATAAATTAGATTTTCTATAGTTCATCGAAAACTAATATTATATTAAATAGAAAAAAGTTTCTACTTCTAACGCAACTAGCATAGTTTTCTACTTCATGAAAGCAGAAAGGAAATATTTAATTATATGTGTTTGCAATGTATACAGCGAGAACACGCATACACATGTTTCCACACAGCATACCTAGCCGACACACTTATTCCGTTTGTACATGATAACGTACTATGCAAAGCATTTTATTATCTGTCGAACCAGTTCCACTAGAAAATATGCATGAATAGCAAACAAAAATATGCATGAACATCCATCGCACCGACCTGCATACCATGTCGGATGCAAAGCGATGATGATATCTATTCTAATAAATAGCGTACCGTTTCCTAAGAGATCAAGAAGCATAAATGATGCGAGAATCGTAACTGTTCAGCGTTGTTTAGTTGAATATTGATGAACGTAAATCTTTTTTATTTATATCGAGGCAACTTATAGCCACATCAAGAAATGCATTTCCGTCTGCGTAAACCAATTATGCTCTTTCCCGATATTCGATTTATTCATAAGAAGATCCTTAAGCTGTTGCTGGGGTCCTAAAGCCCAAACGATGACTTTCTATTATACACGTAACTTTATTTACAAAATTTTATTACATAAAAGAATCAAAATATTATCAGACAATTAATGTATGGAAATAAGAAATACAAATCAAATAAAAAAAATGAAGTTGTCATTTCTTTTCAATCATAATGTGAGAAAACATCGATTATTAATAAACAAGCCTCGTAGATATTTATATTCTTAGCGTTCATATACTGATTTTCCAATATACAGAAATAATAATTAAAAAGTACATATAATTACCACTTTAAATTAATAGAAAGCAATTCATGCTATTAATTACTCTCAGTTATGTAAACATAATTATAAGAAATATAAATACGTTCCATTAATTATTAAAATAATAGCAACACTAATAAATGGTAATTAACTTTCAGGAAATGCAATTTTCTCTTAGATTTATGACGAGTTTCTCAGGAATAATCAGAAAAAAATCTGGTTTAATATTGCCTCTACGATCCATGCCTTCTTAGTTACTAGACGTTTCACATTTACAAAACCTCTCATATCAATCAAATCTGATATTTTCCAATGTCTTTAACTGATAATGCTAAATAGAGATAGATATATAGTACAGTAAGACCTCGCTTAACGCGGAAGAATTGTTCCAGCGCTATGTTCTATAGATATGTATATGCGCTATGGATGTTTCAGTGCTAAACGAGAAAGCGTTAAATGAAGACATCTTAAGACACAGATATTATGTTTCTGATGGGAGGAAGGAAGGTTCTTCCTGATTTGACATTCTGTGTTCTTTTTTCCTGTTTCGTTCAGCAATCAGCTATCGATAGCACTCCGACTCTGGTAACACACCACTCTGTCTAACCATTGAACTTCTATCAAATATAAAATCATTTTGTACAAACTGATCCATAATTTCCATTATAGTGGGCTAAACTTGAAAGATTCTTTTGCTCCTCATCTTCAAAGACGCCAATTTTCTCATCTTCGTGCACGTCCTGTTTTACTAATTCTTTAAGATAGTCGTTTGGAGTCCGGTTCATCATCTGCTTAAGTAACCAAATCGGAAAATATTAGCCAAATCGATCCAGCCGTTCTCAAGTGATGCGCTTATCAACAAATAGCATTTAATTCTTAGATATATATTCATTCCACAAATAGCACAAATCAACAAATAGCATTTAGTTTTTTAATTTTTATTTCCCAAAAACCCGTATTCGGAGTTTTTAAAAATAAATTAAACAAATCGGCCCAGAGGCTTCTCAAGTTATGCGTTTACTAACGGATTTCAGTTTTTTGCGAATTTTCCAATTTTTCGGACAACTTTTCCAATTTTAATTTTCACAAAAACCTTATTCGGTCTGTTAAGAACATTTTTAAAAAGAAATTAGCCAAATCAATTCAGCCGTTCTCAAGCGATGCGTTTACCAAATCAGTTTTTTCCAGATTTTCCAATTTTTCGGGCAACTTTTCCAATTTTTCTTTCCGTAAGAAACTTATGCGGAGTGTAAGGAACATTATTGTTAAGAAATTAGCCAAATCAATCCAGCGGTTCTTAAGTGATGCGCTTTCAAACGGATATCAGTTATTTCTGAATTTTCCAATTGTCCTTGCAACTTTCTCAATTGTTCTCTCCGTAGAAACTTTACTTGGACTATCAGAGATATTTTTAAAAAGAAATTTGCCATTTCCAATTTTACTTGCAGCTTGTCCAATTTTTCTTTCCGTAGAATCTTTAATCGGACTGTGAGAAATATTCCTATAAAGAAATTAGTGAAATCGATCTAGTCGTTCTCAAATGAAAGCGCTTACCAACCAGTTTTTCACAAATTTTTCAATTTTGCGGACAACTTTTCCAATTTCTCTTTCAGTAAAAACCTTACGACAGTTAGAAACATTTCGTAAAAAGAGCTGAATCTTTTTAGTGACGGAGAAGCTCGTGGACATCGTTTTTAATTTTGTTGAATATTTTAATTGTTAATATTTTTAAAACTAAAAATTTTTGTAATTTCGACGTGATATTTTATTGAATTAAAAAAAATATATATAATCGGTCTACAATATTTATCATCATTATAAGCCTAGATACATCAACCCATAAATCTTCTTTACAAAATTAAAAAATAAAAGAATAAAACACAAATGAAAACAATTCTAGCAAACAAATAAAATAAACAAGACAACAATAAAACAAAATAAAATAAAGAATAACCAGAAAAGAAATAAAAATTCATAAATTCTTTAAAAATTCTGTAATTCATAACAATACATTTATACTTATTCCAAAGGATAGAAGGGGAAGGATCGACCAAGGCCATTCTCCTCTATTCTCTATCACTTCTCCATTTACCCTCTCATGTTCTCCACACCCCCACCTCACTGCCCGTACTTCTTCTTTACCAGATCTTCCAACCTGTTCATATTCCACCACCACTCCATCAAATCCTCTTACATCAACTCCATTACTCCATAAATCCCCCTCCCCTCTATACCTACCCTACTTCCACTTTCCGATCCACTCGTCTATTGCTACCTTTACTTTAACCCATCTCCCTCTTACCTCAACCTACTACCCCTATGTTCCTTTCTTATCCCTTGCCACATTCATCATTCTTTCCATTATTACCCTTCCCGATCCCTCTAGTCCCCACCCTTCCAAAGCATATCCTTCAATCCTCTCCAATAATTCTCTCCTATTCATTCCGTCACAGCCCCTCGCACTCATCATGTCATCCAATTCATCCACGTTTCTTCACCCATTCCACACACTCTACATCGTCGCCCTCTTTCATTCATCCAGTATTATTAGCCCGCTCTTCACTTCCACACCTAAACCTCGCAATCCGTCATTCTCTACACTATCTCATCCACCATCCCTACTTCTTCCACAACTTTCTCTCCCCATCTCCTCATGGACCACCCTATTCTTTCATACATTTTCCCTCTCATTTCCAACCATTTATTCCCCTTCCACCCATACCCTTCTCATTCATACCTTTTACATATATTTCCTTTACTAATATCCACTCTCCATATATCCACAATTTTCTTTCGAACCTCACCAACTTTTTCACTCCAGATATCCAGCATTTATATTTCCACGTTTCCTGCATCACTATTTCATAGTGATCTGGTCCTATCAACCCCAAACATCCTCTTCAAAACACATAGCTTGCACCCTTTCTATCATATCCCTTTCGCACACCGCCCACACTTCAGCCCCTACATCAACACAATGTTTACACACGCCTCCATAATTGATGGTTACCCTTCGATTGAAAAGTTGAATAAAAGTGTTTTTCTGATCTAGTAATAAATCAAGGGTGTTGCACGGCGAAATAAATGATAACGGAAGGCGCACTGCTTGAGATATTATGAGTAGTTAGCTGACAAGTAAAAATCAAAAGAATAAAGGAACGTGTGTGTTAAAACAGTGAAAAAATATAATTGTAATAGAGTTTGCTTAAAGTACCGTCATTTTTAGACATGCCACCAAAAGTCATTTCGCGTACTACCTAGTGGTACGCGTGGCTAGGCTATCGACTGCTGGTCTACAGCATCTATGCTATTTCAGTTTTTCTAAACCTCTCCAGTAGATTGTGTATCTTCTCCATTGGCTTTATCAATCAGTTATTAATATGTCCGCTGGAGATAATTAGTTTTAAAATTGGATATTTAGTCGGATTAACGATGTCGTATTTGGCGAAAAAAAAAACCACTTCTACTAGAATGCATGTTGTTAAGTCGAACAAATGCGTTGGATGGCTTGGAGCATTATCAATCAAAAGTAAAGTAAAGCTTTCGGTTCTAGTTTCTTGTTTTAAAATCGCAGTAGCATGTAACAGTCGGAGAAACGTGTTCGGTAAATCAATTCAGTAAAATTTTAGTGATCCAAGATTTTTTTATTGGACCTCTAATAGCTTCTGGGGTTTTGGAATGATTAACAAGCAGTGATTTTAATTTAAAGTCGCCATTAGCGCTAACATCTTTTGCAGCTTTAATTCCTGGTGCTCGCTATTCTTCGCGGGATAAAAATGTACGTTTCGGCATTCTCTTCCAAAAAAGTCCCATTTGAATCTAACTCAGGATGATAATTCCCTTGTTCAGTGATTGCACTTAATGCCGCTGGAAATTTAGTATGAGCTGCTTTTGTATCTCCACTTGCCGCTTTTCCAGTTATCTGTATGTTATGTGAAGATTATTTCGATGGAACGGTCCTCGACTTGCTACAAAATTTTCATTAGTGTCGTCAATTTCATTGTGACTATGATTAACTTAATGGCATAGTGTATTCAACTTTATCATCAATCAGCAAGTCGTTTCACCAATTCCTCAGTCACATTTCGTGGTACCATTCTTGCTTTTTTCAGTCGTCGGTATTACTGTAAGTCTGCATCTGCTTCCTTAATACCTACATTTTTATTTCCAGCAAAATGCTTTTCATTGTCGCTTTATTTTCTTTTTCTTTGCAATCACTAATTGTAAGAACAAAAATTTAAGAATCCGATTTTATCACAATAAAATATTATGTGTGTATCTTTACACGCACAATAATGTTGATCACCGCTTATAACGTAACTGGGAGGCAGGAAAGATGCGTCCTAAAAACTATAAACATAGTGTGCACCGTCGCTGCATAATAGTTGCTACATGCTTGTTCCATTTGCACACAAATACCAATACCACGTGCGATGCCGGGGATTTTCAGGTAATTCCAATACTACCAGGTAATACTAAAACAGCCCTACTTGTGTCGGGTGTTACTGTGTCGGTTGAAAAATTTCTATTCTAACAAGCAACTACAAATGCGCATCTGAATATTTCTCATTTTTATTTTGAAACAAATTCTGAAAAAATATTAAATAATCAAAATATCAGATTTTTGTAGCTCATTAAACGATAAGAATTGACAACATATGTTATAATCTTACTATTGGCCTAAAATTGTTTTTGTTGTTTTACTAATTAGTAGTCCTAAGACAAACCATGTAAAACTTACTAAATAACTCAAAACATGTTCATTAGATCTTGGAGCTATAAATTTTTAGAGCTATAAATTTTCTGCTAATGGTAAGAAACAAAAAAAAACAAACGACTAGAATAAAAACTATTTGTGTCTTTAAGTTGTTAAGTTATAAGATGTGGAACATTAACTCACGGACGGACTTTAGGATTTATGCGATACGCATTAGAAGTTTTGAAGGTGATGCCAAAAAAAGAAATGAAACTATTATTTATTGTGAAACAAGTGTCATCAACGGATCTAGAGCGTTATGCCAAGTTTACAAGTTTCTCGTAAAACGAAATTAAATAAAAAATTAAACATTAAATAAAAGTTAAATATTTGTTTTACGTTCAACGAATTCATAAGATTGCTTCATAAAACTATAGTAAACAAACGTTTCAGTAGTAAACTGACGTTCGATCAAAATTTATTCCAAGAATTCCCAACCAGTGAGGCACGCTTTTACTTGAGAGACATAGTAAGATCATAGACTCACTATTTGACCCATTCGATCATTGTTCCCGACATGTCAGCCATGCACCGCCCCAACCTCTGCTCACCTTCTCCCGTGACATACCTATGATCGTATACCTATGGTACCTATGATACCTATGATCGTAGATTACGAAAAAGCTAAATATCCGAAAGCAAAATCTATGCCAATCGCGGAACCGAAGTAGAAATTGTAAATAAATTAAATTAAAATATCGAAATTTAAAATAGAAAATTATACAATAGGGGACTTGATTGGAATACGGGTACTGTTCGGGGCCGGGAAGCTAACGTCACATAATTTAGATGAATAGTTAATTTAATTGTGTTCTTAAGATTATTTTTATTTTTGTGTCAACAGCATGTCCACACCAATGTAAGTGTTTGGTTAAATTATATTTGTTTATTCGAGACAATTTTCTAAGCTCATTTTATTACGCCATTTTATTTGATTGTTGATATTTTATTATTTCGGGGCTTTATTTATTACATTTCATTGAAATTGTTGTTATAACTTTTCTGAGGATTTTCAATACACTAACGTTAAACTGATTTAAATTGTTATTTGTTCACGCCTGTCCATAGAATAATAAAATTCAAGATCTTCATAAATATTGGTACCGAAAGCTAAGCCATCAGCTGACCCCACGTCGGTCCAATTCGCGATAAATAGGCTACTCTTCCCTCAGTAGTTGATCATAATTTATTTTAGAATTTTCATTCGATCACAAACATCGGCAAAGGGATTAGGGTCGGACATAGCCACCCTCTCATCCTTTGCATTGTTCATATAACCAAAAAATACGTGACAATATTATTATCTGAAAGTTAGTATTATTATTCCTTATAACTTCAGCCTCCTTGTCCTGCTGATCCACACTCTTCCTTTTAGATTCATTGACTCTCCTACTCAAATATAATAAAATCGCAAGAGTTTTCTTCTGGTGGGAAGGAAGGTAACTGTTATTTGATTAGGAAAACCCAGGAGATAACAGGAGATCATTCCGTATTTCGATCAATATGTCTTTCAAGCGGGTTGAGGAAAATGTTTGAACATACTTTGTTACGCACTAATCATTGTCATTCCCAATCATTATCATCATAGGTGAAAACACTTTATTTACAAAGCAATCTTAATTTAAACCCAACTTGCCTCCTTTAGAGCTAATCTCGGTAGCTAGGAAAGTTGTTACACGGGATGAAGCGAAGCATTTTCACATCACCAATTGTTTTAAGTTAAGATAGCTCATTGGAAATGTTTAAAGGATAAGTTTATATTCTAGGCTCCAATTCCTAGTTGTAATATTATCTCTTATCACTGTCCTCCGGAATGTGACTACGATGGCATTCTGGAGCTCTGAATAGACAAGGATGTCCAGATCGTTGAGTAATATCCCCACTGCTTAAGAATTAGCACTTTTGAACAAGAAATTTACATAAAAAATGTACAAATACCTGTGCATTACACTCCAGACCAACCCAGTGTAGTAAACAAATAAGCGAGGCTATAGAGCTATATGCAGAGAAAGATGTTAAATAGCCGTGTCTCATTTGAGTCAACTCGAAGTTATAACTACGACTGCCTTCTCGTCGCACATGGTACCAGGTAGGCCGCCTGTGAACGAAACCGATTGAAATCAGCCTCAAAATATCTCGCACTTAATGGACCATATCCACCGACGCTGCAATAGTTCTCATGTCACACATGTCAAACGATATTATTGCCGCGTACTAGAAATTAAAAGGTTGAATTAAATAGCTGGCAACCTTAATTCTTATTCAAATATTTTTAACAGCATTTATTACATTCGAGAAAAATATATTAATTTCTAAGACACGCGCTGATTAAAACGGAAATCGCCACACTCCGATCAAAGTCCAACCAATTGGGGCTTGGCTAGACAAACAATTCTGAACGAGTCAATAAAAGGAACCGTTTAGGGCCTGCATAATTCCATTGTAAGCTATAAGTTACTTAGTACAGTTCGCGTTAAACATGATATAATTTTTTCTCTGAAGACGACACCAGGATACTCACAACTCACTCCTAAACTTCTCCAATAAATAAACAAAAAACATGGCGTAACACAAGGAACAGGTTAACGAGCTTTTTATATGAGCACGGTTACATCCAAAGCAATTTGATATTTTGAAAGTAGGTAAGCAATTCCAGGCGCTAAGCATAGAGGCAAGCCCTGATAAAAGGTCCAAAATGGAAGTCACAGACTGACGCGTTAAAATTTATTTCAAGGAACAAGGAGGACTCAAGCGAGTAGCGATTCCTCAAATGAGTATACATACTACAATAGGCCTCCAAGTAATCCATAAACGATTCTGGGAAGAACGATGTCTTTTATAAATTGGAGTTCATAGGAGGTGACTTCATATGAGGGCCTCGCAGGGCTAAGTAGGAGAAAGCAATTCTTTCCAAAAAAAAGAGCATCAAGCTGATTGTTGAGAACACGTTAACTATTGTGATTTAAAAATTGGCAACGTTGGTTAGCATATGGTTAGATGACATCAAATTATCTACAACGGCACGAATAATCATTTATCAAAACGTTATTTTTAAAATCTAATTGAACGGATTTTAATTAAAATTTCTTGGAGGTATTCCCAATTGTCATTAAATTTATTTTAAGAACACTGATGTTCTCTTATTTGAAATTCAATCAAAACATAAGCAATGATTTCAACGCACATTTATAAATACGTACGTCCAGCTTTTAACCAATATTAGCTATTGTATTTGGATTTTATGGGCCGCACATAAAATATGGACAGGAGCGGTTCTAGGAAGGATAATTAAGAACTTTTGAACTTACCACCATTGATGTGCAGATATTTTATTGCAGAAAAATGTCTTACCTGGAATGAAACAAAAAAAAATCAATGAAAATTTTAACTAAATATATTTACAGATAGAGCAACACCAAAACTAATAGCACATCCCAATCAGATAATTTTGCTAAAGTATTTTTTAAGTGCTCCCTTATTTAACATCGCCATAGTGAAAGGGTTAAACAAGTAATATTGGATAGTACATGCTTCCCTGCTACCCAAACACATCAGATATTTGTAAAGTTTGAACTTATTTTGTCATGTCTGATACTTCTTTAGAACCTGCCTCTTTTCGCCCATAAGGCCTATCACCGATTAGACTTTTTAACAGAGTAAGTTATTAATATATACGTCATTAACGAAACTATTTTGTTTTTATTCAAAAATTTTGTGGACGGTCCTCATATATTTTTTACACAATTATTTTTAAAAGCAACCCTATGAACGGCATGAATATAAATCTAGTAACTTTCAAGTTACTCAGTTACATTTTCAGTTACTTTCAGTAAATCTAGTTACATTCAGTTACTTTCAGTTTCATTTTAAAACTAGTTACTTTTAAATTGGGGCGGAGTTTCCAACACGTACTTTTGGACCAGACCACGCGCTTTATTTTTTTACATTTGGGCCGATGGCCATCTTGAATTTCGCAACATTTGCGTTATATTGCGTAATGTCTACCAGTATTGCGTCATATTATACCAACATGTATTAACATGTAATAGGATATTTTCGCAGTTTAAGAAAAATAAAAACTACGTCTGATGAACTACAATTTCTCTATAACATATTGCTCGTTCTATAAGACTCAATTGATTTATTTAATGTTCATCCAGATTAAGCTGATAACGATACGCGAAAATGCTTACTCTAAAGGTATCAGAACAAGACCCAAAATGCGTCTTGTTAAAAATGGCTTGAGTATGGGTTTTTATACGAAATCAGAGATTTTTGATCAGTAGTTCTGGTATAATATCGCATAATATCTCTGCCAAGATTCCAAGCTTTTATGATTATATAATAGGAACCCTACAATCAGATTTAACGTGCAAGAAATCGGTATTTCCCTTCCAATGCCGCTCCGACCAATCCAGGAATAGTCGTGGTAATTTTTACATGGATAACAACACAACCATCAAGCAAAACAGGAAAATTCGTTAATTACGGTTAACTCATAAAATCGTCATAGGAGCCAGGACGCTATTAAGTTGTTTACAAAACCCGCTAAGAGTTTTATTTTGTTCAAAATTGGATATCGTAAAAGAAACGGATGTGCGAAAACATTATAAAACCGCCCGCAGGGAAACACGTGCAGGGAAATCATTCATTTCCTTTTGAACTTAAACATGGCAATATCATGTTCTATAAAAGATAGAGGCATGGTACTAATTTCATTTGACGCATAATATATGACCCCTATTATGTGTGCAAAATTTCAGCTCCTAGTTTTAAATCTGAATTTCTGAATAAATAATAGCGCATTTTTGTCATATTGGATTTAATTTTGCGGAACAAGCACCTGCCTACCAAATTTATCCAAATCGGCCCAATAGGTTAGGAAATCCTTGATCATACACACATCCACACAGCACTGAACAGCACACATCCACACAGCCACTGTAGTATAAGAGTTGCTTACTTGAAATCGTAGATCGCCAAAAGCGAAATTCTACATTAAATAAATTGCGCGCGAACAGCAAGGCGCCATAAAACAGAAAGAAACGTGTCTCCCTTTCTTAATATGTACAATTTTTTGCTTATAATATGTACTCAATGCAAACAGACAAACAATGTACATCTGCCGAAGCAAAACATCATCAAAAGGAAGGTCATCAAATGTGCGCGATATATATTCTCCATCTATTTTCCTCTTTAAAAATTGGTTGCTCTCTCCAACGTACAAGTAGGAAGGCGTTGTGTGGTTTGCGGCATCGGTCGACATCTTTCTTTCCTCCCGCTATGTGTAAGTTGTTGCGAACGCTGCGTGTCTTTCCGCTGTCGGTTATAACTTTCTCTCTCTCATTGTAGGATATCAAAGACTGGAACAATTGATCTACATTAGAGCAGTTAACTGGACATTTGAAGAAAATGTGGTTTATGTCCCCGGATTGACCACAGACACAGAAAGGATAGTCTACGATTCCAAACTCCTCTCCCCCTGCACCGTTCCTCATCAATTAATGGCAGATATTTTAAAGTTAGCTGGTACACCTAATATCGAAATCCAGGGTTTTCTTTCAATAACAGGATTAATTGAATTTAATCTTTTACCTATTAAGAGGCATGAGACCATCATGTTTACTTACTCCTCTGACAACATATTCTTAATAGATGAATATAGAAAGAGATGATCAATTTTGAAGAGAATGAAAGGTAAAGAATAGTCTTTGCCTAATATCTAACAATAGTCTTCAGGCAGAGTTAGATCGGCCAGATTCTATGGATTGAATTACACTACGTGCATCAGAGAAAATTACTGATTGTTTGAGGTTAGATGTAACCATCAACTCTATACAATTCAAAATAGCCAATGCCTCTGTGGCAAAAATATCAAACAAATCTGACATTTTTTACGGAAAACTGTATATTGAGAAAATGGCAAATAATCCCAAAAGCCATAGATAAATTTGATGGCAGTTTCGTAGAAGTTTCGAAGCATCTGTAAAACATTGGATCGAATCGTTGAAGTGAACCTCGTTCAACTCAGCAAAGAGACTCAGCAACTCTTATAATACTGATGAAGATTTTTCAGAAGGTCAAGAAAAGAAAAGAAAGTAGTATGTTTCTCCGTGAGGGAGAGTTCAATATCAGTTGGTTCAACTTTTCAATTTTTGAAAAGCCAAATTACAAATGGGTAGCTTTTTTATGGAAACACCGTTCGCAAATCGAAAAAAAGTGTACTTTTACTGATGGAGTAACCGAAATATATTTATACTAGGTGGCGTAAATGTCATCACCCAATGGGAAGATGGTCTCATTTTTTCAAATAGCGTCTTATGTCATCGGGAGTTTGACATTTCTTAAGTAAACAGAAGCAGAATATCCGTGCACAAACCATGAATCGCAACACTCTGAATTGTGACAATGTTTTTAATAAATAAATGGTCGGTGATTTTGACTCAACGTAAATTTCGTCGTCATTCGCTGGTCGTTTGACATCAACTGGACAAAGACTGCGGCGTTTAGCCGTGCGGCCTAAAGAAACTGGGTCAACACGGGACAGATACAGACGTGGTCGGCCCCGGAGCAGCCTTTCGGTCCAGAATATCGCTGCAGTGGCTGCAGATATCGAAGAGGAGCCTCAAATATTAACCAGACGACGATCCGCGCAATTGAAGATCTTGAAGATATGAAGAATAAAAGTTGAAACATGCATCAGTTGCCTGCAGACCGCCAATCGCATGTAAATTTCAGCCAAGTCCACTTAAACCTCGGCCGCGATGAGGATGATTTTCCATTGACAAGTATCATGAGCGCCTTGTCGCATTTCCACCAATGCGTATACGAGAATCAGCAAAATTATCGCTTTTGGGGCACTAAAAATCATCGAGGAATACACGAAGAGCCATTTCATCCTCTCAAAGTCACTGTTTGGTGCGGGGTTTATGGAGGAAAGGTGATTGGCACATATTTTTCCAAGGAGGGAGTCAGCAACACTGTTGCTGTGACTGGTGAGTGCTACTAAACCATGATCAACGACTTCTTGCTGCCGCAAATTCAGGATTTGGATTTGGAGAATATGTGGTTCTAGCAAGCCGGTGCAACCGCAAACACAGCACGCGCAACGGAGGACATTCTTCAGAAAGCGTTTCCCAGTCTCTTTTTGGCAATCTCTCGTTTTGGGAATTTACATTTCCCCGCAAAATCGCCCGATGTGATCATTTCAGACTTCTTTCTTTGGGTTTTTTTCCCAGTCTACACCAATTTACACGAACAGCCTGGGTTCCCAGTCTACACGAACAACCCGCAGACCTTGATGGCCCTAAAGGAGAACATCCGACTAGAAGGGGAGAATTGATCGGCAGAAGTTTTGACAAAAGTCACAGCAAATGCTGTGAAATGAGCCCGAATGTGCATCAACTCAGGCGACGGCCACTTGGCTAATATAATCTTTGCGAGTTAATGGAACAAAATTTAAACATCTAAATAAACATAATCAACAAACAGATCCAATTCTTTTTATTTACAAAGTTAGTGATTTAGGAAATCGAGTGAGGACTTTTGCGCCACCTTCTATATAATTTAAAGGCAAACTATTTCAAAACAAATGTATATTAAAACAAATATATCGTAATAATTATAATGTTAGATGAAATATTAAAATTATTTACATGTGTATAACACTCTGTATGTAAATAAACGTTTCTAAACACTGGGACACTAAGCGTTGCCAATTTAATTTACAGTTTGCGATCTTAACGCAAGCAATAGCGAACAGCCAGTCTAGTGTTTATACTTAACATTTTCCAACTGAATCTAATTAAATAGAACGAGATAAACCCGAAACTTTCATTAATATTCATACGTTCCTCTCGCTCGCACTTTCTTATTCTCTCACTTCTTTTACGCTCATCTTGTCTCATTATGTAATACGCGTCTGTATCGCAATTTATACATGTGTAATATATAGATATATATTACAATAGTCACATTTGCATGTAGAAGATTTGATCCACAAATTTGGAATAGATGCCTTCGCGACTGTATCATATAAATACATTTAAGTTTCCACGAGATCCTGACTTTAATATAATTTCGAACATAATCTATTTCACAACCTTGAATAATAATTGTGTTTAAGTGGAAAATTGTGGAGCATAAGAGTATGACGTATAATTTGAGGGTATAACAAATCATATTCCAATTCTTTATACGAATTATTAGATGAGTTGAGCGAGATGCATGAGATAGACATCCATCAATGCATAACATATTAGTTTTAATTCTATTAGTGAGTAAGTAATATATGTATTTGCTTTACATTAATTTAGTACCATATTAGGAGATTTAGAAGCAATATTAGGACGTTTGAAAATAGGTTCACACATTAACAATCCGAGGTTTTATAATAGTAAATTGTGGTTCGCCATGACAGAAGTTACATCATCTTTAAAGATGCTACATCAAATATATTCATTTTTATATAAATTGTAGCCCATTAAAAAATCATTTAGTTAATTAGATATTCCAAAACTCTTCTTATCTAATTAGTAGTTTAATCAATTCAAAAGTAACATTGTTTAAATAATTGAATTCTTATTGATTTTTATTCGAAGAGTATAGTACTTTTATAAAGTAATCAAAGCTGAAAAGCCATAATATAGTTCGATCAATAGTTTAAGTGATTTAATTAAATTGTAAACCCAACAATACTAGTCCCAAGCCTGGCTCTCACCGCGCAAGAGACTAGAAAGGAGGAGGGATCGAAGAGTGACTTGTCGCTAAGAAACCAAGGTTCATTTGTCCCAGTTGATAGCACCCTCTAAGGGCTCCTACCTGGGATACAGGTGAAGAATGCCGACAACGGTGGACAGAGGGATATCTGAAAGACGGAAGAAGTACAAAGGGGAATATTGCTGAATGTTGTTCTTAGCCTTAAGAACAGTACCTCTGTGGGTGATGATCAAATCTCTAATTTTTTACTAAAGAAATGTATTAAGTGTTTTCTAAGTGAACTTACCTATATATTCAATTTATCCTTTAATCAAGGTGTATTTCCTGAATTATTGAAGAGGGCGTCTGTCATTCCTCTATACAAACGTGGTAATGTCGTTGACATTAATAACTACAGACCAATTAGTTTATTGTCTGCCTTAGAGAAGGTATTTGAATCATTAATGAATTCAAGGGTAGTAGATTTCTTCAATAAATTTAATTTATTTTCTTATAGTCAACATGCTTTTCGAAAAGGCTTTTCAGTTCATACTGCACTAACTTGTTTCATTGATGAGCTTTGGACGTCGTGCTTTGGATAGGAAGCTAATTACTATTGGTTTCTTTGTGGACCTTTCCAAAGCTTTTCACTGTGTTAACCACGAATTATTATTGAATAAACTTCATTCTTATGCCATCAGAGGTGTTGCTGCCAAATGGTTTGCATCATATTTGAAGGATAGGAGTCAAAAAGTAGTATGCAAAATCAACGATAATATATTCTCTTCAGAGTACAACACAATGAATAAAGGAGTGCCTCAAGGTTCTAATTTAGGACCCTTACTTTTATTATTTTTATTAATGATCTTCAAGCATTTATTTCGTCAGATGTTACCACTATTGTAACCTATGCTGATAACTCTAACTTTCTGATGAAAGGTAGTAGTGTACCGCTTGTGGGTAAAGAAGTCGGTATGGTCTATGATACAATATTAGAAAGGTCAAAAATTAATGTATGTAAATGAAGAAAAAACATCGTACATCGTATTTTCTACGCATCGTGACTCTACAAACTATCACTTTAAATTAAGTTCAAATGAAAGCCTAAAGAAATCGGACTCTATAAAAATGTTAGGTGTGTA
>WYDF02260122.1:0-19372 GCA_009867245.2 Adranes taylori
CGCTTCCAATGGCCGTACCACCAGCATCCGTGGAGAGAATGAATCACTTTGAAAAATCAGGAAATTGTAAAAGAGGAGGATTATTGAGTTTCTGCTTTAATAAACTGAATGACTCTAAACATTGAAAATTCCAATTGAATTGGTGATCTTTTCTTAAGAATTTAGTTAGTGGAACTGAAATTTTCGCAAAATCTTTTATATATCGCCTGTAATACCCAGCGACTAAACCTAGGAACGACTTAACGTCTTTTGGAGACTTTGGAACAGGAAAATTTGCAACGGCTTCGATTTTTAGGATCAGGAAGAATACCGTACTCTGATATAATATGTTCCAAGTACGTTAACTCCGATTTAAGAAAATGGCATTTTTTAGGCTGAAGTTTAAAGTTATGTTCCCTGGCTGAAGACGTTCAAATATACGGCGTTATTTTAAGCTCTGTGATAGTTTGTGCATAAATGATCTAGATAAACAAGACAATCTAATCCGAACATAGCAGAATTCATCATTTGTTGGAATGTTGCAGGGGCTCCTTTTAGCCCAAAGCAAGACGTTTAAATTGATATTGACCTGCATTAGTGCAGAAAGCAGTCTTTTCTCCATCTTCCGGGTCTAACAAAACTTGATGATAACCCGAAGCAAGATCTAAGGAACTAAAATATTTAGAATTTGATAATTGATCAAGAGTTTCTGTTACATTTGGCAATGGATGGGATGATTTTTCACTGATGGATCTAAAATCCACCACTACACGGCAAAGTTTAACGCTGTCCTTATTAGCCTTTTTAGGGACCAAAAGAAGAGGAGAGTTGTAAAGAGATTCACTTTCTTCAATGGTGTCATCTTTAAACATTTGTTTGACTTGAGATTTATCTCTTTTGCTGAGTGAATGGCAAACTATAAGGTTTTGTATTAATAGGTGTTTCATCTGTCATGGGAATTTTATGAAACACTGCTCTGATATGCGACAATTTATCGCCAAGGAAGAAAAATATATCTTCATATTCTTTTCACAAATCAACGATTGAAACATAATCGTTTATATTTGTAGAAACGTTAATATCTAATGAATTTAGTAGAACATTTAAACGACCAGTTGAGCTTCGATCGGTATTCTTTTTTAGGATATTCTAATTATTAATGGGTTCAAGATATAGCTTAGGATTTTTAAGAATAACGCTACTCCCATTTACACTAATAAAAGAAACAAATGCATACCCGTTTGCAGGTTTAATTATGGAGTTTCCTACATAAACCCTTGGTTGAAGTTCTGAACAAAGACAAAGCGTATCTTTGTTAGCTTTTTCTCTCACCTGATGATTTCCAAACTCGCTACCAAATTAGCTAAGTAGCAAGTTATTTTGCTATTGTTGTATCTGAAACTATATCGATGTTTTCTGGGCCTCTTTATTTTATTTTCTTGATCGCGAAAAAAAAACTTTTAGCTATTCTTTTCTTGCTAACGAGATAGACTTTTTATGAACTTATCGAATGAAACTGATAAATTATATTCGTTTTTGTGATGAGAACCCTGGTCAAAAAATCTTGCAGACACCTGATGACACCTGGCACCAAATATGTTACTTGATCTTTGACAAAAATGCGTCTGATCTTTGAAAATCAAAAAGCTTTAAGACACCTGACACCAAATATGTTGAATGGCCAACTAAAATTAATTCGCTTCTGCGAGAGTTATGTGGGTTAGGATTCTTAACTTCGATATGAGGAAATATAAAGGTTTTGATATGTTAACTTATAAAATAATTTTAGGTCTGAATGCTTTAAAAGATTATTATTGATTTATTTTTATGAAATTATCGCTAGTAACTCTTTTATTCGCTCTAAAATACTTAAAACAACAATTTTAAAAGAAATATTTGTAGATCAGCATATATTCAATTTCCAAATGTTTAAAAAAATGCTTATTTATTTCATTTGCTATAACCTAATAAATCTATTAAATAACAATTTTATTGAAACGTGCACAAAATAATTTATATAGAACAATATTATTAAACATTTTGTCAAGGTATTTTATTTTAACAACAAATTACTTATTAGTTAATTAATTTTGATATACGAGGAAATTCAAATAAATATAAATTATATATTACACAACATAGTAGTGATGCATCCACAAATATTGTATATATTCCTGTTAAATTTAATTGTGAAAAGTCTTGTATATTCAGTCTTGTATTATCCTTAATTGTCACTTTGGTCTGCATTGAGTCCTAGAGCAGATGGTATTGCACACGTCATTTCTAATAATATTGTTGAGTATAATGTTATAAAAACGCATGTTCTACCTAATGATAGATCTTTTAAATTAGGACGGTTCGTTGACAAATTAGCAGAATATAATTCATTACGAAAGCAAATAGAGTTTCAATTGCCCCGTTTTTGGAATTAGTTTTTTTTTTTCAATTTTTTTACAACTTTGGACCTCTCCCTCACCCACCCCCACCGCTCGTGCGACAGCTGACCACCGTTTCACTGTTTAGACACAATATCTATTACTGATATAAAAATTAGCCGGAACGAAATGAGTATGTCAAAATGTACAATACCTCCCGGACTATTATGTGTGAATGGGCCTCAATACGTTATTTCAAAAAATGAAAACGGTATTCCTAAAAAATTATATCACAAGAGATTTCAAATTCTAATGACATGTTTTATCGTTCAAAAATTGCTATGGCAATACTAAGTGTACACGATTCGTGTCGTCGACTTTTTATAAAACATTATTGCATAAAAATTTACCAGATGATTTGGTACTTAATTATTATTTTACTATTTGTTACAAATTATATTAATTTTTACGCATTATCAGTCATTGATGTAACAAAGTTATAGCTATGTATACAACAAGAACAAAGCAATGAATAAAAGTCATTTTTTGAAATATGCCACTGAAAAGGATTTTTATCCCCGTAAGCGTGTGAACATGCACATTCTGCTGATCGCTCCTTATTTCTGATACAAATGGTTATAAAATAATAGCAAATGAAGTTAATGTATTTACATAAATGTGAAAAAATATTTTTTTTGTATGTAGTAATCGCTTTCAGAGTTGCGCTAATGAAAACGATTTTTCCCCATTAAAAGTTCGAACATGCACAATCTGCTGACATGATCTTATTCCTAATACAAATTACTATAAGATTTCATCAAACGCCGTTAATATATTTACAGAATAAAAATATTTTTTTACATACAATAGTCACTTTCTGAAGTAGGCCACTGAAAACGATTTGTACCCCCTTTAAAGTGCGAACATGCACAATCTGCTGATAGTAGCTTATTGAATTCGTGATATAAATGGCAAACAAGGTTAATATATTTATATAATTCTGAAAAAAAAAATGTTTAATCACATGTGCCTATATTATTAATGGATCTTATGAAATTAAATGCAGTTATATTAATTAAACAACGAACAGACATTCAATTAGGGTGGCATATCACACAAACTATTAGGAATTATGTAATTAGAGACTTAGACGATTCGTTGTTTAATTCGGGTAGTTATGACTCTAACATCCAGCTAAAAGTAATAGAAGCTTTATTATTTTATTGAATTTTAGAGTTCCGGAATAGTAAAGTTACTTGATGTAGCCACATTGAATAAAATGGAACAGGTCACTCAAATTGATTTGGTTTTCTTTTATATTAGAGTAAATTTCTTTGTTTATCGATTCTTCTTCAGCCCAATAGATGGTATTAGTATTTCATTGTTTAATATAAATTCTACACTTAGAGATGTAAAGTCTATTTGTAGGCAGTACTAGAAAGATAATTGTTTTACAGATTAATATTAATAAGTACAATTTCATTTCTTCTATGTATGTAATGATGAAATACTTAGATCAATTTTTTATTTCGTTGTTTTATTACTATTTGATGAATATTTTTGATATTTCAAATTTTAATATGAAATATAATTCTACTGTAGTTTTTATTTGTGTACAACCTTTTATTATAATAATATAGGAACCCTTAACTATTCGTGTATGTATAATATTCTGTGACCATAAAATACTATATGTAATTTTTATGATTTTAATTTGTTGTAATATGAAACTGTGCTTCCTTTCTTGGAAGTTCATGACTCTGCGCACAAAAAGGCGAGAGCTAGAGGACTAGAGTCGTTCTAATTGAGCTGTAAATAAAATATAGCCCACAATATAAATCCGTATTGACAAGCATCTTTAGCTTAGTTGCCCTTGTATATGCATGGTAAGTCTTTTAAAAAAGCTAATTTTCTTGTTATGGATTTTTATAACATTGGAAAATTTTTATAGCTGTCGGTGATTGACTAAAGCTTCATGCAGTATCTGTATGGAGGGGGGTTATACAAATATTGATACGCCAATGGACTTGTCTCATTGAAATTTCAAATCAAAAACATGTAAACAAATGCATAGGTGTGTGTTATTATCTTTACCACATAATAATATAAGCGAACCTCCAGAGAAAGAAACAAAATTAGAAAGAGATAAAGAGTTACATCCAGATTAAAAATCCTAGACGCATGCCTATAGCACATCTGATCCTTTAACCAATAGAGATTTTGCTTTGCAAAAGCACATGTAGAAAACGACCAATACTACAATATCTGCTACACGTGCAAATGAAATCTCACACATTTGTCATCTGTTTATTAAATCAAAAATATTTGCGATGTTGCCAGCTGGCTATTAAAATGTGTATGGTATTTTAAATAAACGATGTGTATTAAAAAAACAATGTGTATTTAAAAAATTATTTGATTATTTGTGTATTTATTTGATGTGTATTTTAAACGATGTGTATTTTAAACAAATAATATAATGTACAAAGTAAACAAATTATTATTTTTTATATTATTGTTTTGACTATTTTCTTTATTAGACTGAAATTTTATTTATGTTTGAAGAAAATTATTTTTAGTTTTCGAAAGTACGCACATGCTATAGTATTTTTTATTTAATTCTTCATTGTTAGTTATAAAATATTTGTTAAAGTTTGAGTTTTATTTTTGTTAAAGGTTGAGGTATTGAATTTAACATAAACTAAAGTTTTGTGAGTTTTAAATATACTATGAATGACTCTAAAAAAGTTGTTGGAACAAAAGTTGGAGTGTTTTGCGCGCATAAAAACTGCAAGAATCGCTTTTATAGGAAAGAAGAAAATATTATAAAATTCTTTAGATTTCCATTAGATACAGTAGTGTAAGTATTAAACATCGTGAAAAAGTATATACATAAATGTACATGTATTTTGTATTAGTTTTAACAAGTACTTTTATACATTTCTAGAAAATGGTTAGAGGTTTCAGGCAGAGGCGATCTAAGTTCAAAAACATTACGACAATTAAATGCAATATAATGTAAGCCTTTTTTTCCCGGAATCCTTTTGAATATATATTTATCAGTTAGAAACTATATTTGATGATAATATTGAACAATATATTTGTAATAAGAGAGTTGGATATAATCTTCATTTGAAATATAAAGAAGTTGAAGCATTTAAACATCCATGAATAAATTTTAATTTAGAATATTTAATTAAATTCTTTATACGTTTACGAATATACTATTCTTTAAAATATATCAATGAAAAATACAAGAACTCCAAACCAAAATACCGAATAGTAATGATTTTAATGAATTTATAAATTTTTGCAAAATTATTTTCCAATTAACACATAGTCTTCCATATAGTAAAAACACATAATTTTCCATTTAGTATTTAGTTTTCCTGTATAAGCATAGAACAAATATTGTATGAAATATTTATATTAGTTGTTTTATTTCAACAAAACTTTTTTATAGTAAAATACATATTAAAAATATTTGAGTATTTAAATTTGTTCAATTATTTGATCATTCTTTGCTAAATTTATAAATTGTTTAAAATTTTTAAAATTATAATTTTAATGTAAAGTTGAAACTCATTTTCATTTTTTTAGTTAATATATAATCTTTTGTAGCTATTAAATAATTCTCTAACAATTTTTCATATCATTTTATCAATTTCTGATATTGTAAACTTTAACATCAACCTCAAGTGAAAGACTCTTGTCAGAGAATATTCTCTTGTCCAGTTTTTATTAGTGTAAATCTATAACTTGTCCTTTAACTTTTCTACTATTATACTTTTTTAACAAAAATGTGTAAAACAAAAATACTTGTATACAAATATGGTATATTAACTAAGCTCTTGTACTTATTGTTATATACAAACAAAATCTATTTTAGATTTATATTGTAATATAACAGTTACAGCATCATTTTATTTATTTCCTGCATTTCATGTTTATTGTATAATCTTAAACAAAAGTAACCATTGTGTGTAAAGTATATTTAAGAATTATTACTACAACCAATTTCAGAAAATAGTTTTATTTTTAAATACATTGGCAACTCTGTCTCTACCAGCAAAGAATCCAGGAATTTAAACATTACAACCAAATTAAATACCAAGGTCAATCATCTTGCAAATAAATTTTTGTCAAGTTTCGCTTCTTTATATTCGTTGTCTTTACGAACAAATTTTATATATTCAGGCATTCCTATGTAATATGAATTCAGCTGTATAGCTTTTTTGCTGTATATTATGACATATTAATAAGTTAAACTGCTATTTCTGTATAAATCATGTAATAAAAGTATTTTCTAATACAAATAATGAAATTATAATTTTTATTAAATAATATATTTATTAAACATCTATATGCGATTCATGTGGTTTACATGAATTCAAGTATGTTTAATATGGTCACGTAGTTGCGAATCGAAGTGCTATGCCGTGCTATGTACGTAGTAGATAGCACGGCATAGCACTTCGACTAGAGAAAATTCATCGCTAGCAGAAGTATAAACAGTTAATTCCGTGGTTCCGTCGAATGGAAAACGTTTTAGATTCGTAACTTCGCTCTCGAGCAACATTGGTTGTTCCCTTTTTCTCTTTCCTTGGTGATCTGTGAGTGCGCTGTGTTAAAGGAATTTGCGTAGCTTTTTCACTTAAAGGAATTGCTTAGCTTTTTGTATGGTTAGTTATACTTATGTTTAATCGTTTTTATTTATTTAACACATTACTTTCTCTTTCCTTATATTTGGTTAGAGTTTAATTTTCTTTCTTGTTATTTATTCTTTTATAAGTTCAGTTTATGTAAACAGAAATGCCACAATGTCCGGGGTGGGGATTCTCCTCAAAGGAGCACGTGTGATTTAAATTCCAGTGAGGATGTTAGGATTAGATGTTCTCCCAGTTTTTCGTCTTTGAAGAAGTATTATGAGTCAAAGAATGTGGATGGTGGGGATAAAGATCATACACTTAATAAAAATTTGAAAAGGGATATTGAATTTCCTAAAGCTTTTTTGGTTTATGATAAACCTCCATATATAAACCTCCATGATCATTAGTTTGATTTATAGAAATATTAATCCTGAAGAAATTCATCCGACTCTTGTCGGGAAATGGTTGTCGCATTCGAAAGCTGAAGGGGTTAAATGTGTCTGTGGGAGAGGTAAATATAATGCTTTTGTTAAATTCTTTACTTCTCAGGCGGCAAATAAATTCTTGGATTCTGAGATATTAAAATCTAAATCTAACCTTTCTCCTATCATCCCATCTTTCCTTATCTCTTGCAAAACTATAATTAGGGGAGTTCACTCTTCTGTTAGTGATGAGGTTATTAAAAAGAATATTGATTCCAGCGTAGAGGATATCAAATATCTGGAGGCTAGGCGTTTTCAGTTTAGAAGAAGAGATAATTCTGGTAGGAGCTCGTTGGTTTTTTCTTGCACAGTTCTACTGACTTTGTCTGCAATGGCCATTCCTCCTCAGGTTAGATTATAATAATATTCATGTTACTTCGATATATGTTTCGTCTGTACGGCAATGTTCAAATTACTTAGCTTATGGTCATACCAATTTAGGGTGTAGGTCGGCCGCCAGGTGTCAGAAATATGGCATTAAGATTCCGCATGTGGACCCAGATGCTTCTTGTAGGGTTATAAAATGTTTTCATTGTGGGGATAATCATTCATCATTTGAGATGAGCGTTAATGGGAAGGATAGGATTTGGCCGGAATATTTGCGTCAAAAGAAAATTAAGAATTCAATAGAGATTAAATAGATTAAATAGATAAAATAGAAAAAAGATTAAATAATATATCTTTTTTTGAAGCGCAATCAGCTCATCGTAAGGACTATTTACAGGAAGAAGGTATTCTTCTGAATAATTAGTTTAGTCTCCTATCTTCTGAGGATACTTCTACATCTGTAGCACCAAGATCCTTTCCACCTCTTAGTCCTGATTTGGCCTCTTCTTCGTTAAATTCTAATAATAGTGGTTGTAGTAGGTTCCCATCCATAACTGAGTCTTATGTTAGAGCAGCAAGAAGGTCACATTCAAAAAGGAAATCGTCTTCTCAGGGTAGATCGAATATAAATTATGACGATGATTTCTTGGGTATTGAGTCTTTTCTTTCAACTGAATTCTCTTCTGTTATTCCTCCAGCTATAAAAGTTTTTAGGGGTTCCCAGACAGTGGGACGGCAATTACGAGCATCTCTTTCTTCGAATAAATTAGTTTCATCTTAATTCGGTTCCATTAAGTTCATTGGAACTTATTCTAAAAAAAGTTCACTATATATTGTTCAATAATAGCAGATTGTTAAGTGGTAGAACTGTTTCCACTCCTGGTGGGGGTTCGGTATGATTTTTGCTACTAAAAACCAGTTTAGCTTTTAAAGTTTCTTTAGTTAGTTTTCTTTTTGTTTTTGTAAGCTTATTTTCTTTTTTGGTATCATTGTAGGTTTTATTTTTCGTTTGGTATTTTAGATTGGTGATTATAAATTTTTTATTCTCTTTTCGAACTTTCGTTTATGCAATGGAATGGTCATAGTCTTAATGCTAAGAGGACCAAATTTTCTTATCTCATTTATAATTATTCTCCTGATTTGGTGTTTGTTTATGAGTCGTGGTTTTCGCCGAGAAAGTGGTTTCGTCAGCCGGGTTATATTTGTAATAGACTAGAGAGAGATGATGGTTATGAAGGTTTGGCTATTTTTTCGAAATATAATTTAGTTATTAGTAAAATCAATATTGAGTTATTAGTAATGTTGATACTCAATTTTTTTAAAGGTGTCTCTATTTTTTTGTTTTCCTTTACATTCCGCCTCATGTTCATGTGAGTGTGAATTTTTGGAGAACCATATTATCTAAAATTAGCCCTCCTTTTTTTATTTTTGGTGATGTTAATGGGAATCATCCTTTATGGGGAAGTTCGTTTTCGAATGCTAATGATAGTGCTCTATTCTGGTTTATAGAGGAAGAAAATCTTATTTTACTGAACGATTCTGATTGGAAAGTATTTGATGATCCTTTTGGAAGTGATCACTATCCGATTCTGTTTAATTTATCGTTACCAAATATTGATGTTTATGTTTCTAGGTTCTCTAGAAGCCTTAAGGGGAATTATAGTAAAGCTAATTGGGCGTTATTTTCAAAATATTTGGAATTGAACAGCGACAATATTTTCTGTTATCACAAGTTAATCTGGTTTATCAACAATTCGACGGATATGCTTATCCCATGGATGTCTTCTTCTTATGCGAATGCTCTTCTCTTTTAACAAAGAGGAAAATAGTTCATGTTATTCTGAAGAGAACTAGATCTCAGGAAGCTTATTTGAATTATAACAGGACTTGTGCGGAGGTCAAGAAGGTTATTAGAGGTAAAAAGAGGACTAGGTTTGTTAAATTTTGTGAATCTTTGAATAGAAAATCTGAGTACTCAATGGTTTGGATGAAGATTTAAAAAAAATCAAATTGGGCCTCTTCTGGTGGCCTGAAGTACATGCCTGATTTTTGTAGAGAATCTTTTGTGGAATCTTTGACTGCTCCTTTTTCTCTCATTTCGAATATCCAGTATTGGACTCCTCTCCGAGTCATTTTCTTCTGAAAGAAATTTCTTTGTCGGTGTTCTATCATGCCTTGTCAAGGCGTAGGGATTCTTCTCCAGGTTTGGATTTGATTTCCTTTTCAATGATTAGACATCTTCCTTTATCGGTAAAACTCATTTTGCTTTCGTTTATTAAGGAGATCTTATTTCATTTACTGATTTTCGATTACTGGCATGATTTCTAGACATGACCTATTATTAAAAAGGGCAAAAATCCACTATAGGTTAGTAGTTACAGACCAATAGTTTTAGTCTCTTGTGTCAGGGAAATCTTTGAAATTATTATTCAAGATCGCTTAGAATTTTGGTTGGAAAGCAATAATGTGTTTCCCTCTTGTTTCTTCAACTTCCGTAAGGGTAGACTACCGATGGACTGTTTATCTATTCTTTATGATGGGATTAGGAAATGTTTTCTCTCGAAGAGTCACGTAGCCTGTATATTTTTGGACACCAGCCATGTGTTTGACAGGGTAATTCCTTATTTAGTTTGTCCTTCTATTCAAGAATTGGATATTCCGTTCCATTTTATTTCTCTTAAATTCTCTCTTATTTATTATACAAGAATTTTTCTCTATGGTGATCCGGATTCTTGTAAATCTTCGTGGGTAGGTCTTCCTCCGGGTTCAGTTTTAAGTCCTTTGTTATTTAATGTATATATTCATAAAATTGTAAAGATGGTTTCATCTCTAGTTAAAATCTTGATATTTGCTGATGATATAGTTATTTATTGTTCTGGTTTGAATGTTCTGGATACTCAACTGGAATTACAGAATCCATTCAATTGTGTGACTTCTTTCCTTCAGAATAAAGGATTGTCGATATCTCCGGAGAAAAGTTCTCTTATGATTTTTTCTAAATCTCATGCTCCTCTTAGTATTGACATCACTCTTGGTGGTGTTAATTTAGTGAAACCAGATTATGTTAGATATCTAGGTATATTGTTAGAAATTATCTTGAAATTATCTTTCTCTTATCATATTAGTCACATTGTTTCAACCTGTATTGATTGATTGAATGTTTTAAAAGTTCTTTCTTCTTTGTTTTTGGGATCGTTTTTCAATAGTGAAAGCTCATGTGTTAAGTTTATGACAGAGTGGTCGACTCCAATGCGAATCTGTGGTAATAATTTATTTGCCATTCAGCCAGTAAAAGGACTTGGTTTAGAGATCTAGATATCCAATCCAAATTTTCGGTTCCTACGATAAATAGATTACCATCTGATCATTCAGGCTTTCCAGCTCATTTGTTTAGAATTCGGTGTAAAGATAATAACCTTTGAGAGTGCGGCGAGTTGGGTGATCTTAGTCAAATATTCTTTGGGTGCTCGCTAGATGCGGTCAACATTTAAGGTTTTTTTTATTAATATTTGTGATTATCAATTTTGTTAAGATGAGCCGGTTTGAGTTTAGTTGTAATTACAGAAAGAGAAATGGCAGTTCATTTCTGGTTGGGATGCCTGATATCTTGATATTTAACAGTCATCAGACTTATGGTAGCGCATGAGCTTCTTTCTAGATGCTTCGCAGGTTTCAAGGAAAGGAGAAATGGTTGTATCATCCTAATATCGAAAGTGACTTTTACTAGTATATTAATGTATTAATACTATTTAGAGAATTAATTATATTTTGAATTAACGGAATTCCATGAAGGTAGGTCAACTGATCCTATCTTTCCTCTGATGACTTAGCCTTAGTCCTCGTATGTCGGTGATAGATCCAATCGGCGAAAATCGGCCGACTTTAAAGAAGAAATTGAAAAGAAGGAAAAAGAAAACATTATATGAATTGAATATTATTAGAAGATGAATATTATTAATAAAATACAAAGTAGTAATAAATTATTGGTATTAGGAATTATTGGATACATGGAACATGATGGAAGAAATAGGCACACGGCCAATCCGATACTTGCCATCTATTGAAATTAAAATAGAAATAACCGATACACAAATATTTGGTATAAATTACTCAAGTGGCAATTGGAAAGAAACCATAAGTGTAAATGCAGAACAGCTGATGCACGTCAAAGAAATAAACAGTGAACACTTTCATCACGATGAAAGACCAACAACACAAGAATATAATTATTCAAACAGGTCTAGTTATGATACTACGATTAGTAAGAATCTTTGTGAGTTTCAGAATTGGAAAAAACCGATGTAACCAATGTAAAAGATGCCACATGCATGCATTTAGGAGAAACACTTTCCACACCAGACTATAATTTAGAAGCTGCAAGAAATCCAAATTTGCTGCTAGATGAGAGTATAGAGTAGACAATATACTTACACTGAAAGGATGTTAATAACAAAACAAGGGAAATACATAACGCAACTCCAAAAGGAATTCATAAGAATGGAAAGTGTTTCGTATTTACAAAATATGATTTCAAATGTAAAAATAAATCAAGTTTGGTCATGCATTAACGAAGTCATAGCAGAGAAAAACCTTTCGAGTGTAAGGAATGTGGTTTCAAAACTAAAGATCAAGGAAGTCTTATAAGACACGTACGAACTCAGCTATAACAAGCATCTGGAATGTGCGCAATGTGGTTACAGGACTGCACACAAAGGAAACCTTGTAAGACACATACGATGACATACAGGTCAAAAATCCTTTGAGTGTATGGAATGTGGTTTCAAAACTGCAGAAAAAGGATATCTTCTAGACCACAAACGAATTCGCTCAGGAGAAAAGCCTTTTCTGTATACGGAATGTGACTTCAAAACTGCACATAATGGAAACTTTCGAATACACAAACGAACTCATTCAAAGGAGAAGCCTTTCGAATGTACGGAATGTAACTTCAAAACTGCAGTAAAAGGAAACTTCTAATACTCAAACGGACTCATTCATAAGAGAACCCTTTCGAGTGTACGGAATGTGACTTCAACATTGCACACAAAGTAAGTCTTCTAATTCACAAACGAACTCATTCAAAAGAGAAACCTTTAGGATGTACGGAGAATGATTACAAAACTGCACGAAAGGGAAATCATCTTACACACAAACGGACTCATTTTAAAGAGAAGCTTTTCGAATTTACGGAATGTGGTTACAAAAGTGCACTCAACGTAAGTTTTCTAAATGACAAACGAATTCATTCAAAAGAGAAGCCTTTCGAGTGTACGGAATGTGGCTACAAAACTGTAGTAAAAAAGTCTTGAAAATCACAAACGTACTCATAGCGGAGAGAAACCTCTCGAGTGTAGAATGTGGTAACAGAACTGCACGAAAAGATCACCTTATAAAACACATATGAACCCATACAAGAAAAAAGTCCTTTAAGTACTGTACCGGATGTGGTATCAAAACAGCAGTAAAAGAGAATATTCTAAAACACAAACGAATTCAAAAGAGACACCTGTAGCATGTAATTTCAAGACTGGACAAAGAGTTAATTGTTTGGTTCACAAACGAATTCACATTGAAGAGAAAGCTTCCGGTTTTACAAAATACAAAAATTTAGAAACTCCATGACAAACCGATGTAATTTTACAAAAACAAATATAAGATAAGGATATTTCAAGTGATATTTTGGAACTTGAGGATTGCACTGAAGAGCTTAAGCTGCAAATATCCGAAAGTCAATTGTTAATTGACAATCAGCTGCTGAATATGTATAGCATAAAAATGGAACCTGTATAGGTATACATCTTGAAATTTCTTAATTCATATTAAGATTTTGTGTTTTAATTGCAATGAAAGTATGTTTGTAATTTATTCAATTTTATTCTTTTTTACACGGCCCATTTTACCGGTATTTACGCATCAATCCGGATCTTAAATCGTAGTTAAAGTGAGAATATACATTATGCATTATTGTTTTTGAAGTAAGTGCACTTAGTTATAAGTTAATCATTTTCAGACCTTTCAGCTTTTATATACCATATACGTATATAATACGTATGATAATACATAAATGATATAAGATTCATGTTTTGAAGATTTTTTCGATGTCACCTTAGTGTGACTCCTGTATTCATATCACTGCAATCTGTTTATACGTAATTCAAAGGGGGGAGGGGGCATAAAGAACAATTAACCGCAAAAATAAATTTTCAGAAAAAGATGTTTGCTCAATTTTTTTTTACAACTGGCTGTTTTATCTGTGTTTAGATGTGAGGATCGATGTTTAAAAAAGTTCCTTACCTATTGGATCGATTTCGATTAATTGGGTCGACAGGTGCACGAGATAGTTTCGCAAAAGTGCTTTTTCCTTTTTTTTTGTCCAATGTGCGATTTTTGACTTTATTTGAACCATTATTTTTTCTTTAAATTACAATTTAACATATGTATAGTGTTCTTTGTTTTGCAAACTTTGCGGTCTATTTTTCGAGAATTTCCTATATATTTTTTTATTTCTTACATTGAAAGTTTCTTTAATAGTTAAGAAAGTTTAAAAAGAACGTTCGTGCAACCTTGAAAGTAATTATACCTTCAAAAAAATGTTACTACTTTAAATGTTCCTTGAAGAAATTAATTTTGGGAAACGTATGTAAGACTAAGGAACTTCAATTCTTCGAATATGTACAATTGAATATACTAAACCGAAAGAACAGGTAACACTATACATTTATATACATGTTGGTAGCCCTCATAATTCTCTTTAAAATAATACACCGCATGAGGGCCTAACCCTAATGGTTCATAAGATATAGCCGTTAATGTCTTAAAAATCAGCGAAAGTCTAAAGCAGTCACTAGTCACCTCCAGATTCCTGTGGAGTCTTAACATCTTGTGGGGTTCATTGTTGACCAGCTGCCGGACTGCGTCGGAGTTGCTGCATAAGTATCATTATTGTAACCTGTCAGTTCGTCTCCTGGACATCATATAATTTAAGCGCTTTGCGCAAATGGCTATTTGATATAGTGGATTTTAACTTGTATTTTTATATCTTACTTTGCTACCTGAGTTGGTAATTTGTAGATAATTATTTAACAAGCTGTTGTTGGCAGGCTTTAACTAATGTTAGGATAAGGAGCCATAGATTTAATAATTGGGAATCTGGGTTTTTAGTACTTGAGGGTAGTAAATAAGGGGGAATTAAACACCGGGTATCATGTAAAATTAGGGTAGTACCCTTAATTGCTCGTAAGTCCGTTTAATGAGACAGAGCGAGTCATTTTTGTAGTATGTTAACCGACAGAAGCTTCTAAAGGTACGTGTTGTGTATGTGTGCTCACCGGTTTTAATCTGTGCCTATTGAAATTAATCTGTGATATTTAAAATGATTTTATTCAGAAAATATTTGGCGATGCCTGAGACATTTTAGAAAGTTGGACTTGCTAAGTGCGACTTATAAAGAGTCGAAACAATGCATTTGAACTATAATATTAGGCCTAGAGCCATGTAAAAATTGTATTTACGCATTATAAAAAAACATCATTTATTTAAGCGCTTGTACTTTTGGTATATTCCATTGCTTAACATAGTTACTTATTTCATATGCTTAAAATTTAATCAGCATACATTTTGGCTTATTTCATTGTTTAACATGGTTAATTATCGCATATGGTTAGACTTTACTCAACATATGCAAATTTTGGCCCATATCTTTGCTTAAACATATTGAAGGAACGCATTTATTTAAAATTAAATAACATAATTCCAAATTTGTTATTACCGCACCTGTGTTGCGTACTTTGAAAGGCTTAGTAATATTGCATTTGGTGAATACGTTATTGGATCCTTTTACAATTGAATACCTTTGATAGTATTTGTTTAATATTATATATTTATTATGCAAACTGATGACATTCATTGATTGTTAATGTTGTATAAATAAAAGCTGCTTATTATTTAAATGTTATTTGCGAACGCATTGTGTGCACTTCCATGTATTTTTATCCGAGATTAGGTATTATCTCTGGCGCCCATTTAGACAAGAGCGGACGTCTGGTTTCGAGTTAAGCTTAGCCGATCAGCTGGAAGCCTACGGAACCCCCGATTAACCGCGGCACTACAACAATCAGTGAGGGTAACGAGGCAGGTTATACAGTTAATGAAAGGAACAAATTCAAAGTACATTACAAGTGTCAAATTTAAATATTTTCACAAAATTTTTATTCACTGGAGTTTCACTAACCCAAACAGCCTGAGTTAGCACAAACCGAAGCTATTGTGTGAATATGGCTTTGATCGCTTTTGTAGTTTCCAAGCTCATAGGACTCGGAAACTACCAAAGCGAAAATGAAAATTCTGAAAATGTTATAATAAATACATTTGGACTCACTGTAAAAACGACAATGCATAATGTATTTTCTAATTTCAATAATCTGGTTTGATTCATACATATCATAAAATGTGTAAAAAAGAATAAAACTGAATAAAATATAAACATATTTTTATTGCATTTAATACACGAAATCTTAATATGGTTTAAAAAAATGGAATATGTATATCTACATAGGTTCCATTTTTATATCATTTATATTCATCAATTGATTGTCCATTATCAATTGACTTTCGGATATTTCCAGTTTAATCTCTTCAGTGCAAATCTGAAGTTCCAATATATCACGTGAATCATCCTTATCTTGTATTTGTTTTTGTAAAATTACATCCTTTTGTCGTGTAGTTTCTAATTTATTGTGGTCTGAAAAATCGGAATCTTTCTCTTCATAGTGAATTCCTTTTTGAACCAACCAGTTAGCTCTTTGTCCAGGCTTGAAATTACATGCTGTAAATTCGAAAGGATTCTCTTCTGAATAAGTTCGTTTGGGTATTAGAAGCTTTCGCTTTACTGCAGTTTTGTGTCCACATTCCTTCCACTCAAAGGACATTTTATGGATTGACATGTGTAATATAAGGCTTTCTTTTAGTGCAGTTCTGAAACCACATTCCGTACACTCGAAAGGCTTCTCTTTTGAATGACTTCGTTTATGTGTTAGAAGATATCCTTGATGTGCAGTTTTGTAACCACATTCCGTACACTCGAAAGGCTTCTCATCGCTATGAGTTCGTTTGTGTATAAGAAGAGTACCTTTTACTGCAGATTTGAAGTCACATTCCGCACACTCGAAATGCTTCTCTCTGTTATGATTTCGTTTGTGATGTACAAGACTTACTTTGTACGCAGATTTGAAATCACATTCCGTACACGCGAAGGGCTTCTCGTTTGAATGGGTTCGTTTGTGCATTAGAAGATTTCCCTTTACTGCAGTTTTGAAACCACATTCTGCACACTCGAAAGGCTTCTCTTTTGAATGAGTTCGTTTGTGTATTAGAAGACTTCCCTTTACTGCAGATTTGAACTCACATTTCCTACACTCGAAAAGGTTCTCTCCGTTATGATTTCGTTTGTGTTGTAGAAGACTTACTTTGTACGCAGATTTGAAGTCACATTCCGTACATTTGAAAGGCTTCTCATCTGAATGAGTTCGTTTGTGTTTTAGAAGATTTCCTTTTAGTGCAGCTTTGTAATCACATTCCGTGCACTTGAAGGGTTTCTCTTTTGAATGAGTTCGTTTGTGCATTAGAAGATTTCCCTTTATTGCAGTTTTGAAACGAGTTTCCGTACTTTCGAAAGCTTTTTCGCCACTATCACTTCGTTCATGCGTTACAAAAATGGATTTATTTTTACATCTGAAATCACATTTCGTACATTCCAGAGACCTCTCTTCATTACGAATTCCTTTGTAAGTTGCATTACATATTTGCATTCTGTTGAAATCGACATCTCCTACTGTATTAACTCGCTCATCTAGCAGCAAATTTTGATTATTTGCAGCTTCTAAATTATGTGGTGTGAAAAGTCTTTCTCCTAAATGCATGCATCTGGCAGCGTTTAAATTGGTTACATCAACTGTTTGGTAACTACAATTCTCAGACTCAAAAGTGTTCTTACTAATCCTAGTATCATAACTTGACAGGTCTGAATAATTATGCTCTTCTAGAATTAGTCTTTCATAGTGATGAAAATGTTCATAATGATCGTTTTTTATTTTTTTAATTTCCATCCACTCGCTTTTATTTACGCTTATGGTTTCTTTCAAATTGTCACTTAAGTAATCTATACCCAATATTTGTGTATCAGGTATTTCTATTTTAATTTCAGTAGGTGATACGTGTTGCATTTGTCGTGTGCCTATTTCTTCCGTCATGTTCGTTCTATACGTTAATGAGCGGTGGTGCACTTTAGGTGGTTAGTAAATTCACCTTTTTTAAAATTAAAATGCAATATAGGTATCAAAACTACCTGCATTACAATCCAAATAATTTCAGATATGGAAATTTTCAATCTATAGAGTTTTAATATTAAAATTTATTTATTAAAATATACTTCTTTCTTTATACAATTCTTTAGAGTCGGCATGATTATGCCATTTTAGGCCTATCACCAACCAAAGTAAGCATCATAAAAGACAATCACAATCATAAGAATATGTTAAAAATCACATCAGAAATAAGAGGTTTAAACGAAAATAACGACATTAATGAAAAGACATGATAGAACCACGGGGTTCATAAAAAGTTTAAATGAATGAAACAACATTAACAAAAAAATACTTTCAAACAATTATCACAAATATTAAGGAATATTTATTATAGGATCGTTAAGAGATTTAAGGATTAAATAAATAAATTCATAATAGAGGCCGCCTCATATTCGCCAACAACTACGAATGTCCTTATGGATGAACTCTAAACAAAAATCACAAAATTAAAAGAATATTATCATATGCACGTTGAAATATATAAAGATTAAAAATTTGCAATAATTTTATAAATTTTTTATAATTATTTACGTGAAGTAATTTCAGCATGATCCACCTCACATGTCGGCTCCAACGCAACGTCATTACGTATATACAATATGTACTATATTGCTTCAATTTCACTTTAGGAGCTTATATACATTAGAAAATATACTTCCGATAGAATTCAACAACACAGAGCATGAGGCCTGGTGTGACGAACTTTTTACCACTGAGGAAATCCTAAAGGTAATCAGAGAAACTAAAACCGTAAGAGAAACTCAGACTAACTAAGAACAGAGAAACTAAGACCTAATATCGAATGAGGAAATAAAGCAAAGCACCTGGTTACTGGAGATAGAATGGGAATTACTTTTCAACCGATATCTCTTAAAAGATAAAATACCCGATATATGGGCTAATAGTAATCTGTATACTATAAAAAGGCAAAGGGAGTGTGACCGACCCAAATAACTATGGGAGCATTGCTCTTCAGTAAACCGCATATAAATGCTTATCAAAGATCATCAGTAATAGATTAATAGCAAATTTAATGGACAAACTACCAGCTGAACAATACGGTTTCATCCGGGCAAAAACGACCACAACCCCAATTGGAAAAATAATACAGGATGAACAAGCAGAAACAGTGGCGGCGCAAGATCATAAATTTATGTGGGCAAGATTCATTTTGCGAGGCCCTCTGCTCGCGAATGAAG
>WYDF02260133.1:0-19372 GCA_009867245.2 Adranes taylori
TTTTGCTTTTTTATCTCTTTCACAAGTATTGTAATTTATGTAAATTATGCCAATAAAGGTTCATTATTATTATTATTATTATTATTAGATGAATGCAATTTACCATAGGAAGAGGTAATGTAGTAAGAGAAATCGATCGTAATTTTAGTAGAAAATTAGCTAGTCAAACAAATGAATTTATTTGACTACATTTCATAGAAATAGGTTTCATTGGGACGAATACTCATTAATAAGACATTTGAAAGTGCAGAATGAATCCTTGTACCTTATTGTCTTGAAAATAAAATCGTGAATTAAATTAAATTATATCATAATTAATTCCAAATAAAATCATGAGTAAATGAAATTGTGAAATATATATCGAAAGTGACATAATGGGCTAGTACAGCGTTAGATAATAACTAAATAATTTTTTTAAGTTTGAATTCTGTTAAAAAATAAATTAAATTGATTATGCAACAAGTATATTTATTGGGATAAATTAAACTAAAGTAAAATGAGTTAATATGGTAACAATGCGTAGTTATAAAATAAGTTTGTGATGGTAGGAATGGCGAAAACTGCAAGTAGAATAATTTTATAAATCATTTCGGAATCTATTTGTCAAGAATTAATCGCGAGATTTATTTATACCATGTCGATTTTTATTAATCTATTTGCACGTAGTAATTGAATAGAAATATTATTTTTTTATTAGTTTGATGAAGCCTTATTTATTTTGAATACACGAATTATAATTTTATTTACGTGTACGCAATTCCTAACTCATTCTCAATTTCGTTGATATTATGCCTTTCTTTTATTCACGCCTTGACTAAGCAATTTGTGGTTGATAAGGTTACGCACCGTTTAGCTAACTTTATGTTTGATCTTGTAAAATTAAATAAGAAAAGTACTCGTAGTTCTATCAATTGCAAAGTCTAGTGTTTTATTCAAAAATATCGGGAAACTGGTGATTGTAACATTATTTTGTAGTAGATAAATTAAAGTGGATATTAAAGTGAATCGTACATTTGGTAGTTATTGTACAAAGAATAGGACAGGAGAGAATCGCTAAGTATCCCATTAAAAGGATTCTCTTTTTCCCATCGCTTTGGGGAGCTAAAGTAACCCCCAAATTGAAACACGACAATATTAGACATGACAAAACACGCAAAGAAATCAAAAATTCAACAATGGAAGTCTGGTAAAATACGTGAAACCAGTCCATTACCACAAGTCCGTAAATTGGAAAGTAAGTAAGCCAGAGCATTTCTCAAAGACAATGACATGCATTACCCCAAACGTTATATGCCAAGAATGTTTTCAGGCATACTTCTGGAGGATCTGGAGGATGCTAGACAATGCACAACTCGTTTAAGCTCATCCCAACTAACAGAAATCCTACATAAAGTTCCATCGATTTGATATGAGAGATGTGTGAGATTCAAGAAACTTTTGTTATGAAACTAATAAAAATTAGACATTCACGTTTCTCTCCATAGTAAATAGGTTGAAACTATTTTCTAGCCTTCCCTTGTCTCTTATCAGTTGCCTTAGACTTGGCTGTTGATTCATGTAAAACAAAAAATAACTAACATTGCAAATTATTAATTAATATGAGCCATTTGATGTGTTCACCGGTATAAATTCCATTAAATTTCATTCCCTTTTTGACTTCTTGTCGAATAACACTTATTCGTCATGCTGTTTAACTAAAAACTTCCTCTTTATCCAGCGGAATAGGTTTGCTGAAAAGGAGAGGAAATAGGCATGAAGAGATTGAAAGATTATGTTACGCAAACCTAAGCTTCCCTCAAGCAAAAGTGTGTTTCCCTAGACTTGCTGCGCCTATCTAATCCGGCGCTCCCCCCACTGCCTGCTTTCACTGGGCCTAGTAATACCACATTTCCGACTCAAAACGAATATAGCGGAAACTTATTTAGATCTTCGTTAGTTTTGGTTGAAGTTCGCATAGTTTATGTACTTAGTTTATATGTGTCTAGTTTGTGGAGGTTTCTTAGGCAATTTTCTTAAGCAATATTCTATTTTAATACTAGATACGTACTTGTATCAATAATCGCGTTGTATTGTTATATATAAAACAATTCTATACAACAAATATATTTTATGGCTAATAAAATTTATGTTTGTAGTATATTCAGAGTTGTATTTGTTATATGTTCAGTATTTTTTTTTTGAGCGGCCACTTTTTACAGGAAGTTTAGTTAGCCAATTTTGCATTGTTCAGAGATTTGCGATAAATTCTGTAGATTCTTTGTTTTTTAAGATATTGAGTGCAAACAAAAACTATATTAAACAGCATAACATGTACAATATTTTATGTTCGGTATATATTTAGGCCTACTTAACTGTAAATTTAAAAAAATACGTAAAAAATCATATATTTGAAGATCCATTAACGAAATATATGTAACTTTCATATCTGAAAGTTCTTTCATGCAGTGTATACCATAAACACTATTCAGCAAAAATAGAAAAGTAAGTTTTCGTTTTTTCATAAAATTTTTATTTTCAAAAGTGAAGATTTTGATTTTGAAAATATCAACATTTGCTTATTTGTTATTTGTTGGCAAGGGCGCCGGGAGGAAGTGCACTTGCACCCCCCTGGCTTTCAGAAAACAAGAAATATTTTTCTAAGAAAAGCAATCTAAATTGCAGAGAGCTTTATTATTAAATCTTATAAAAAATTATTCTTTGAAGAAAACTTGCATTCTTCTGGATTATTGTCCGAAGCTGTTTATAACTTTTTGGATAAATTCTGGATTGTATTTAATCTTTATTTGTGTTTTTATAGACCCTAAGTATACAAAGTCCACTCAATCTTTCATCATTCATCGTAGATCGATTCCAAGCCTTGACGCGTCGCAATGTACTAAAGGAACGTTCAATGGTACACGTAGTAGATGGAAGTGACAAGTCGATTTTAATTTTAATTGCTGGATAAAACGGTGTCGCTTCGACAATTAAGTCTGCATAATTAAAAGAGTCACTTGTCCTTTCTTGATACTGCCACATTTTGTACCACATAGCAGCTTCAGCAACCAAATTGGGCGTAAAATTTCCATAAATATTACTAAAATTATAGATAAATGCAAAAAATATATACTTCGTCCATTTTTTTAAATGTATGTGGTTGAAGTTGCAAGAGCGAAAATGCTTTCTCTTGTAAAGGTGAAAAACGAGACTTAAGAGAAGCTAATATGGAATCTATGTATGAAATGAAAACAGATCTTTTAAAATATTCTTCTACATTTTCAGAAGATTGATTTGATTTATAAGTCCTGAAATTACTCGAGGTCGTTTCATTTCAATAGTCAGTTGTTCGCAGATCTTTGAGCTTTGTCGAAAATACTTCCAAACTCATCTATGGTATTGCTTCCATGGCGATGAAACATCCGTTAATTTGATAACGAACTTGTTTATTTATGTAAAATCCATGTTTATTTGCTGCAATTGATTGGACACTGGTTCGAGTTTCGCAGGATAAGTACTGAGTACGAGGAGCGTCACGATATATGTTGATATAGGAAACACGTGTCGCATAAGATATTGTCTCAATGGCTCACTTTTTATGGTGAGCAGTTTCTCTTCTTCTATTTGATGTTCTTCTAATAATTTTATCCTTTCCTCCATTTTCATTTCATATTGTTCTAATAATTCTTATTCCATTAACTCTTGTTCAATTTGTTTTTGTTTTTCAACCATTAATCTAGTCTCTTCTCTGCATTTCAACGGAGCCATCTCTTCCTCAAATTCAATTGAAATCCTATCGCCGGGTCCAATTTTTCTTCGACAATCGGTTGATTTTCTTAGGAGATGAATTGTCTCATGTGTACGAGAACAGGATGTATTTCGTTTTTGTGAATAAAATCGTAGCATTTCCGACTCGCTTAAATTTTTGTCTTGAATATTTTTTTCCGGTAGGGACATGACTCGTTTGTAAAAAAAAAAAAACCATCGCCAGCTTTCAGTGAAATAACTACAATCGGCATAAGAGTCGGTATTATTTTAGGAGTTAGTGGTTCCTCCTCTTCTTCATCATCTTTCTCCTCTTCTGCGACTTCGTCATTTCCGTTCCCAAATAGCTCGTGCGATAACTAAAAAGTTTTCAGATAATAATCTAATGCTGCCATATTTGGCTGACCATCTAATTTCACATAATTGGGAGATGCTGGGAATCATGTTCCGACGCAAATTACTATCCTTGAAAAAAATCGTCATTCTAACGGCATTCCTAACTTCCTTGGCGTAGTTCAAGTCATTAATAACTAGATTCAATACATGGCTGACACATTGGAAGAACAAATCTTTAGGATATTTGATCCATATCAATTTTTGAACGTCATTATATGTCCAGCCACTACAGAACAGTCCGGTTCAAATAGAAACCGCATTTATTTAGAAGCTAATTGTTTCTGAAACAAATTGAGCGTTAAATTATTGTAGCGGTGAAATTCTTCATATTCTTCATGTCAGTTTGTCTTCTTGATCAAAACGCACATATCGTACATCCATAGATAACTGCTCTGTTCTACTAATATCTGCAGTATCGTCAGCTAATACCAAAAACGCATTTAACGACTTCAATTATTTTATACAATTATTTTATACTTTCAGTACGTCTTCGCAAATTTGAATCAGTTCACTTTGTGTTTTATGGGATATGTATGAGGCATTTTTCGCTCTCGATTCAAAATGATGCTTCAAAACTTCGTACCAGATCCAATTCAAAAATGCAGCATTTGAAAACAGAACCTTCATCCTTTTTCCTCGAAGAGGAAGTTTAAGCCATAAATAAAACAGTTGATATAATTGATCGAAGTTTAGCCCTATTTTCTTCAATTCTTTTATCGTAGGCCGAATCTAAAACACCATGAACATTGAGTTGTTTTCGTACCAAAATTTTATTAAAATTTGCAGAAGAAGTGATTGCATTACGTTGCCATTAGCTCATCGCATGTGATTGAGCAACTTAATGAAATTTATGTCAATTAAGACAAGGAGACACAATAAATTAACCTTGCAAACCTCGCTGCCTGGAGGTCGAAATAAAACGCACACTCGACAGAAGTCCTTTCTCGCTACTTGAATAGGTTAACTAAGGAACTGATTTAAGTCATTATAATCGAAAAACACGTTTAGAATTAGGACATGCGTTTTTTCTAAAATCGTGCCTTTGACTTGACGTCCAATCACGCACCCTGCAGGCGTTAACGTAATGACGCAAACAAATATCTTAATAATAATTACAGAATCAAATGTTCTTCGGAAAGATTGCTCGGACGCCAGGTCAGTCAGTTTAAAGTGAAACCGCACTTTGGTGATGTTCCTTCGGTCCTCAGTGGCTTACTGAGGGCTCAAGTAAACCCAGTAGGTAAGTAAACCAGGTGTTCTCGTTCTTGTGGGGAAGCTGTAAGAAACTTTTCCACTGATGAGTGAAACAGCATTCAAGGTTTAACAAAACCGTGTATTGTTCTAATATAAAGTGTTTGACGCTTTAGTGCAGGTAACGGAGAAGGTAATCACGAACACCCTTATTTACATAGGTGCCACTGTCGCCAGAGCATCTATTACTAACCCTTGTTTACGTAGGTCAGCTTTTGTCGCCTTAGCGCAGGTAACGGAGAAGGTAATCACGATGAGTTACAGGCACACCCTTGTTTACATAGGCGTCACTGTCGCTAAAGCATCAACAACTAACCCTTGTTTACACTGGTCAGCGTTTGACGTCTTGCACGTAACGGTGAGTGAGTGCACGTAACGGGGAAGGTAATTACTATAGGTTATAATAGCGTCCTTGTTCACATAGACACCATCACTACCCCAACACTCAATACTATCCCTTGTTTACATAGGCCAGCTCTGGATGCATACTAGTGAACGTAACGGAAATACTATTAGTTACAACAAAACCCTTGTTTACATAGGTATTACTGTAAGCTGAGCAACTAAATCTAACCCTTGTTTACATAGGCTAGCGCTAGTCGCATTCTAGCGGATTTATACACAGCGACGGAAACACTATCAGTCACAATAGCGTCCTCGTTCACGTAGACACTATTGACACCTGAGCACTTAATACCGAGTTTTGTTTACATAAGTCAGTAGTACGTGCGCTTAGTAACATGAGATAAGTTAACGGAATGTTAAAAGGGAACACAAATCATTCAAAATACATGCAATCAATAGCAATGAATGATATATCTAATATAGCAATATAGCAATAAGCATTATAAGAATTATTATAAGAATTACTCTTACCAAACTTATAAACCGGTGCCTGCTGGCTGCTGTTTTCGAACTCGAGAGAGCCGGAGACTGTTATTAAAAGCTAAGTAATTCGCTCTTTTACATAAGACCAAGTTCACACAACATACACAACTTGTGTGGAACAGTGGATCCTACCACAATGCATGTACTAGCGTCTCCTACTCTAATATAATATTAAACATTCATATTACATACGGTCATAAGGGGAATACATTCTATCTCTTTCATGTACATGTGGTCATCTATATTATTATCATGCTCGCACAAACATACGGAAACTACGCTATATATTATTAGTATTATAAACTAGCGACTTACATAACCGTACGCTCACTCTTTCTTATTCAAACGATCACATATTCCATTCTTTTATACGAGCGACGTATTTATTTAGCAGACAATATGTTGTAATATTTACGTTCTTAATTCGGAAGAAATAATTAGTTAATAATTATAAATACATTTAAATTAAGCCTGTTAATTATATTAGAACGCATCTCCAGTATAATATTCTTATTATTTATTTATAAATTTGTTTAAAATAATATAATCTTTCATTTAAAATATGGTACAGCAAAACATATAAATAATGTTTGCTTATTTATCTATGTAAGATGACCTGTTTTAAGTTTTAGGTATAGAGAGACATACATACATATATTGTTTTATGCAGTCTTTTTGCTATAAGATTGTTGAATTATGGTTCTAATAACTAATGAATAAAGGTTCTAATCAGCACGGCAGCAACAAAATGAACGCTGATTTTTGAGCAATATACCTGCTGAGCAATTCCGTTGCAATATAAAGCATTTATCGGCCGTTAGAACAATTGGCGGACACGACAGCAGATTGTACACACTCAGCGAAGGATAAGACGATCTATATGTTATTTTCAAGCGCAAAAAATCGTACCAATAGAAATAGTTGAAGTACGAATATTTGTTATTGGGAAAAACAAAACCTCAAAAAGGCTGTGTAGTAAAAGTAAATCTATAAACGGGTGCAGCACTGTATTTCTCCACGTGACAGGAATACGTACTGAAACCGTTTCCATAGAGTTGAGATTTTCGGCCGCTTGATAGTGGATTATGTCATTAGGAATAAAAACCCGTCCATTTTGTGGTAAGCCTAGATATTGACAGAGGAGTGAAGCATAAAAAATTTTTATTTCGGGAGAAAAGGAAATACAAAAGGCCTAGAGAGAAAAAGTAAAACCAGAATAACCTGTAGCAGTTGTCATCCCTGTGACAAAAATGCACTTCAGTATAAAAGGATTTGGCATAGCATCCTTTAAACAAAACAAAATGTGGAAGCAGCGAAGCAGGGAGTGTACCCCCCTGCATAAGATTCTGTCGGCGCTCTTGTTTTTTGATTATTTAAAATTACATAGGTCTACAAATGCATTCAAAATCGAATCTTGCATATTTTATGTTTTTGTTTGAACCCATTATCTTAAAAACAAAAAAGCTGCAAAGTTCAACGCAAACGTGTGCTTTCAAAATTAACTCAAAATTAATTAAGTACAAATTTTTTTCTATGTTGTGGGTTGAGATACAAGTCAGTATGCATCATTTCAGCTATAACGACTATCTGAGGAAGCGTTATTATTAGGCTTAAGTTGGTTATTTCATTCGCCTATTCAAGAAAACTATGAACTAAAGTTTACAACATAAATGTCAGTTAATTGCTTATTAATCCTCAGTTAGAAACTGGATTAGTTTGTTTTGTAGTTTAAAAACATGATATGTAATAAATTTAATAATAGAATTATTCTACTGAGAAGTTTTAATATTTTATTATTCTAAGACTAATATTGTCATAGTACCCCCCTGCGAGTTCCTAATAGTCGATATTTATTGTTGGAGTACTTATATCATTTGGTAAATTATGCAGTTATAATATACGTCTATTTTAATTCCGTAAAGTTAAGAGTGGCGATTTTGTTGCGATTAACGCAATTTTAGTCACAATCTTATAGAATTATTATTTATTAGAGGAAAAACTGTATCTAGTACACCTGTATTGCAATTATTGGTGAATGAAAATAGGAGATTTGTTAATCACTTTGATTTTTGATTTATATCTAGAGATACAAAGAGCAAATTACAAAACTTCAACAAAAAAGAGCATGCCTCTATAGGTACTTAAATTGATTAATTTACAAGTTCGCGGACGGGTTGCGATTCCATCATCATATCGACCTATTACACTTCCTAACATCTTAGGGAAATCCTTTTAAAAAAATTTCACCTCTCGCCTAATAAACTCCCTAGAAACAAATAAAATTCTTCTAGAAAACTAATTCGGTTTTAGGTCATCACGCTCCACAATGGATCCTCTTCTAAAATTTCACACATATGTCACATGAGCACTAAACACTGGCCACTGCACTCTGGCAGTATTTCTGGATATATCTCATGCTTTTGGATTCTGTCTGGGCTGATTGGGAAACTCCATGAGCTCCACATCCTTCAACTGAGCGCATTGAAAATAGTCATACCTATCCTACCGTACCACCCAAATCAAAATTGGAGATATATTATTCAGTTCTATAAACCTCAAGGCTATGGTACCCCAAGGGTCTGTCCTAGCCCTTCTTTTGTACATTATGTACTTTTATGATCTCCAAAGCCCAACACATTCCTACATCCATTATGCCTTATACTCTGACGATACAGCTTGTTGGACATGTACTCTTAAAGCGGAAACGGTCGTCACCAGCAGATATTTCTCTAGAACTTTTTAGAAAGGGCATAAAAATGGCGCACCACACCAAATCTTACTAAAACCCAAGTCATATTCGTGCAGAAAAAACTTTAAAATCGTGCCCACTTTCCACTCCAATTCTGGAACAAACCCATCTCAATTGAGAAAATTCAGACTTCTCAGTTGAAAAACAAATGAGAAATTAAAGAACTAGGAGCCTATAAAACATGGAAAAATTGTTTTAGTTTATAGCAGTTTCAGAATAAAATAAGTCTGATTTAAGAATAAATTTAAGTCTGATGGACTATAATTTTCTATAACATAAATGCTCTTACATGAAACTCACTCTATATATTTTTATGATCTTTAAGGCGGGGATTTATTGAATCCGGCCCATTTTAATTATTATGTTAAGTAGGTATACTTAGGTGAATAGCATACCAATACAAAAAAAAAACAGATTTGCGAAGCAGGTAAGCAAATTTTTTTGTTTATGAGCTTGCATAACCTGGATTTTATTGTTCTTATCTATTTATAATTCATTGTTCTAAATCGCGTCGTTATTTTGGACTGACATATTTTTATTTGTCTAATTATAATGCAAGAAAATTTAGGTCGTCTTCTTTCCAGTTAACAAAATTAAAAAAGTATAAAAAGTAGCGAATTAAATATTATAAAATTTTATATAAGTTCTGAATAATTGTCGACGAATAATTGTTTGAGTTTGACATGGATTTTGAAGTCGGTGCCGTGGGTATTGAAGCTGGTGATGTTGCAGCGTTTGCGCAAAAGTGAGGTACGTGGTGACGTTAGTCGCTATCGCCCCGGAAGAGACGACGCCGATATTTTTCTGGCATAACTTGGTATAACCATCTTTTTCCCGGCGTGGGAGGTAATGAGACGTCTCCCGGTGCTGTCGGGGAGCAATGGCGAACCTGAAGGTGTCCACGGATCGTCGAAGAATTGTGGAACTGTTGTGGTTCTGACATGGACGACTCGGTGTCGACTAAATATCGTGGCGTTCTCGGACAACGCTGTTTGATTGGTCGCTCGGGAGTGGTATCACGGCTTCCTCTGCGGGCCAGGAAAGATTCACGTAGGGCGTCCCTATTCTTCTGCTGGTGACCTCCTCTCTTCCTCATTGACATCGTAGATGCACGGATAGGGTAATGATATATGTAGATGACCGAGCAAATAGAATAGATGTTAAAGGAACGAAGGATTTCAGCCGAAAATTTTAAGCTCATGAATTTTGTTTACCTCATGTTTTTTGTTGTGAACTAGTGAATATTAGAATTGTGAATATTAGTCTTTCATTACGTTATAAATTAATGGTTTTATTGTTGTTGCTTACTTAGCGTTCAAACAGATTCAGGAGTGCGACTATTGCTCACTCTACGAGAACAAGTTTGTAGCCTATTAGAGTGTAATTACTGATAGAACTGTGCGACTATTAGTAATTCATGATCTAGCAGAAAGAAGACTCAAAATGCGTCTTGTTGAAATAGGCCTGGATTTTAGGAGACGACATTAGGGATTTTTGGCGTCCAGCTTAACGGGGGTAGCTTTTGACGCTGACAGCCGCAATTGGACAGGAGTTAGGTGAAATTACTGCTAAAATCTTAGAGAAGGGAGAATATATTCCTCGAATAAGCGATGATTTTTGTCCGTTGCGAATTTTAGGGAATAATTTCGCTTTGCATTCCTAGCACGACATTATGTTTCTATGATTCTACGATGGCTTGCTCTTCAATCAGCTTTAACGTGCAAACGAGCGACGAGCTGCGTTTCCCCTTCCAGAACAGTGACTAGCCAACCGCGCGATCGGGGCGGCAAGTTTTTACGTGGAAAGCATTCAAGACCGTGTATGCTCCATACAAATAATTGAAAAATCTGCTCATACGAAGATAACGCCCCCGACGTTGTTTGTCGAAATAATATGTTATTGAAGTCTCGTGCAGACGACGTTATGAGAACCCAATAAACCCATTAAATGGAAGTCATAAATCGCGTGCCTTCCATTAAATGGAAGGCACGCGGGGTCAAAGTCCTTACTAAGAGGTTGTTTGTTTGAATTGAAATCGCCAGTAAATGTATGTTAAAAAAATCAGGCGCCAAAAGCACGAGTCCTAAAAGAGCACGAAACAGATTCTTCTCTAATGTTTTGTACCAATTTTTTGTTCCTCTTCTACATTCGATGGTCGTGCACAAAAAATTTAAGGAACATTTTTTGTTCATATTTAGTTTTCGTTGCAATTGTACAAAAAAGCATGAAAGACATCGGCGTAGGACAAAAACCATAGCAAAAGGAAGGTCAGTACGAAATATGATGCTATTGCTTTCCATCCCACTTACTCCGTTGCCTCTATGTAACACATGAAAATACGAAACGATGTTAATTTTGTGCGTTTGGCTTCAAATAAACACGCATCAAATAAACAATACATGAAAATACGAAACGATATTAATTTTGTGCGTTTGGCTTCAAATAAACACGCATCCCTACGTGCCCGAATGAGGGGCGTGTTACTCCTTGTACTCCGTGGTTTGGCTAACGATCTTGGTAGTCATTTCTAAAGAAATCTCACCTACGTGTATAAAAAACTTATGGATAGACAACGCCAATCTTTCCGTTGTTCGAATCGAAAACGCAAAGCGAAAGTCTATAATAAAACATAGGACACGAAAAGTAGATGCTACAAAAGAGTACGAACATATTCTGCTTTTGAGACCTCGCAAAAAAAACGCTCTTTAAAATGACGAAAGACGTCGAATGCGCGCTGTATTCTCCATCCTCTGTTCTCTTCTGGCTCTCTCTCTCTCTCTCTCTAACGCATGCGAAGGCGCGCTCCGCGTTGGTGACAGCAATCGGTAGTGCTCTTTCCTCCCGCTGCGGGTGGGTGTGGACTCCTTTCTCCTCCCCCTTTTTCGTGCACCACAAAAACGAACGTTGTTTACAGGTTTAGGTATATTTTGATAGAAACTAACTTTCTTCGATGTCCTAAATGCCATGATAAAAAAATCCATTACTCAGGCCGATTACTCTCCTCACAAAGATCTTGGGTAAGATCTTTGTGAGGATAGTGACCATCCATCTGAGGAACGTACTCGAATCAAATCATATAATCCCTGACAACCAATTTGGATTTAGAGCATCTTGCTCTACTCACGGTCCACTTCTAAAATTCCAAACTGATGTAACCCCATTCTCTAAACAGTGGTCACTGTTCCCTAGCAGTTTTCCTGGACATTTCCCAGGCTTTCGACTCAGTCTGGCATGCCGGACTGATTACAAAATTCATAGAATTGAACCTCCTCCACTCCACCACTCTTCAACTTATCACATCCTACCTCTCCAACAGCTCCACTCGTATCAAAGTAGGAGACGAGTTATCTAGGGAAATCCATTCTCTAGCCGGTGTTCCACAAGGCTCTGTGCTCGCCCCACTATTCTACATCGCGTATTGTTATGATATGCATCAATCTCAAACTCAGGATTGTCACAGTGCTCTCTATGCTGATGACACAGCCTTCTGCAAAGAAATGGCGAGTAACACCAAATCCCACTAAAACCCAATCTATTTTGATCCAGCACCCCAACTACATGAGAAATAAACATCAGGACTCTTCTGAAATCCAACTTCGCCTATGGGAAAATCCCATTCCACTAAGGGATGAGGTTACGTACCTGGGCATAATTTTCAGCACAATTTTCAGCTGGTAAAGTGACTTAGACTCCACTTTAGCCAGAGTTAGAAAACGAGTTAATCTAATTTCAAGTCTCAGAGGATGACTAGGAGACTGTGACTCCAAAACACTCCATCACAAAACATATATAAGACCAATTATCGACTACAGAGCAATTCTGTACTCTTCCGCCACAAACAATGAAATTCATAAGCTAACAACTTGTGAGCGCGCGATTCTCAGGAAAATTCACACATTCCACTATAAGTTTCCAAGCGCCAATCTATATGAACACTGGGTGGCCACTCCTATCAGTGACAGATTGAAAACACTTCGATCCAAATATCCACTTAGACGCTCACAATGAAACAACCCAAAAGCCTACAACACTCTGAGGTCCACTTGGAAAGTCCAAAAGTGGCGTCGTAAACCGCCAAGAAGATATTTCTCCAGCGCACCAGCCAGAACCATTCAGTCAATGCCAGAGCCTCCCGAAGACCTCCAGGAAATCTTCGAAGCAATGTCACTATCCTTTCGTTAAGGGGCATTAACTTGAAAAAAATAGGAAGAAAAAAAACAAAAAAACGTAAAAACCTATATAAAAAATAAAAAAAAACATAAAAATAAAAGAAATGAAAGCAAAAACAAAACACGAATATCGACATCTCCTGCTGCACAATAGGACCTATAAGGCAACAGAATATCGCTTAACATCTAAGCAGGATAACATCTAAGGTCAACAGGCAATTACTTGCGCTGCCAAGCAAGTATTACTAGAAGGTACATAAGATCAATATAGGAAGTCAGGTAACCTCATGTAACCAAATTTCTTAATCTGTTGACAATGCTATGACCAAGATTTTTCTGCAGACTTCCCTTGGCTGTAAAGCGAATGCTAGAGCATCTCTTTCCTGAAAGCTATTAGCTTACCAACACTATCTGTAAATTACCCATTCATTACCAGCTCCAGGCTGAAGAAGATAACAAATCCTAATATATAACAAAGCCTCCTTTAAAAATATTTCCAATCTCCTAATTTTCAGAAATCCATCGGAGAATGCGGTAGAAATCCCACACTGTTGGATGTATGGGCATCCTTCGCCTTTTGAAGGTTTCTCCACTTCTTACGCAAAACAAAAAAAAAATTACATCTCATTCAGACGAAAACACTTGTGAACATGTTTGCATTATATATTTATTATATACTCTATACTACCGTTTTTTATTTATTCTGTAAATAAAGACTCTATTATAAGGTATATTGGTAAATCTCACAGAAAATCCATTTTTGCTATCAAATGTAGTAGCTATCTCTTTTTAGCGATAAATCGGCTTATGTAGTTTTCCCAATTGGTGCATAAAATAACCAAACGTGTTAGTGACGGATCCAAACTGTAATTCTGGGAGCCCTGAACCCAAATATTTCCACTTAATTTTTAACTACAATATAAACTGAGGGCCATGAAATCCTTGGAATGAGAGCTTGAACGCAAGAAGCTTAATCGTCTTTCCTACATTTAACAGAGACTTGTGCTTTAAAACTGTTATACAATACATGAAACAACTACAATATGAAATACATAAAACATGTACTATTTTAATGTAGTCTAATTCTAATAAACTAAAATGTTGCTGAAAACACTCATATATTAAGTGCAAAACATTTTTTTTATCGCACAAAGTCTAGTGCGTGTCTAATTTAATCGAATGTTAGCTGAATCAAATGTTGAGTTAATTCAATATGGAGCTAATTAAACGTTGTTATTAGAAGACCAGATATAAAGTCAAAGCTAACTAAATGAAATACAGTATCCAGTATCAATAACTTCCACTATATTAGATGGTGAAACAATCTACAAATATTATGTTTGAAACTGTTATGTTATTTGCTACAATAATGATAAAAGAACTTGAATTATATAAATCCCATTATGTATGACATTTTTACATTTAGTACTAATTTCTTTTAGTAAATTTCCTCAATTAGTATAGATATGTTTTCGTCAGATGTAGTAACCTTGAACGTTGTTTTCCTTGGCAACTAAAAACAATTTTCTTTAAACCTCCGAGTATTTTTATTTCATAGTATGTCCCATTTATATTTAACACATATATTATATTTTTTATGAAGTGTGTTTTCGATATTTTCGGTCTAATATGATTATTCGATTCAATGACTTATTATGAGTAACAAAAAAAAATCATTCTTTCAATTTTTATATCCTTTATACTTAGTAGCCTTAATTTTTTTCATTTTCATTGTAAATGACTTATTCGTTTCAAAACATCTCCTAAAAATACCTACTCTAAATGTTATCTAATAAAGTTGTCCATAAAGAAGTAATTGTCTATATTAACTAAAAGCGTAGAAGCGTGCGACTCGTGACAACATGGAAAACTGGAGGGGTCCAATTTTTGACCTTTTCAAGCACATGGCTGCCCCGACAAGGTTAAAAATATGCCGTTTTCGGAATTTCAAAGATGATGAATCTCTAGAAGATTTATTTCAACCATTTTTTTTCAAAAAAACCATTTCCAAAAAAGTTATGAATTTTTGAAAAAATCGGAAAATTGTCAATTTTGAACTGTAAAACTCTGTAAAATTATTACGTATAGTACAATTGTTTAGATTCTGACTGTAGGTCAATTATTTTGAGCCTTCAGGCATAAATCTAACGTTCTGGGTTGCGCGGGTTTTTGGTTTTTGAAGAGTCTCTAATATTACTATGTATAGTACAGCTGTTCAGATTGTGACTATAGATATAATTCATTTGGCATATCTTTAGACATAAACCAAGTGCCTTCAGTTGGCGTTTTTTGAAGAGTTTGAAATTAAACCACGTATTAATTAATAGATTAAATATCACGTGGAACGTAGTAGTAACTAATAAAACTCATCGGATTCTGCGGTTATTATGTTACATTGAATTTTGATGAATTTTAGGTAGCCCAAACACTTGAGTTGGCGTTTGGGCAGATTGCATTGTGTGATTTTAATTGTTTATATATAAAAAAGTAAGTTCATGCTTCATATGTAAAAAAAATAAGTTAACTCGAACTTATATACTTATCAATATGCTTATCTCAATGGCAGTGGCATTCACTTAATAAGTCCTGTTACTAAGAAGTTTTCTCACAATTTGATAGATTCATCGTTTCCTTTCATTGCCCATGCGCTCATCACCTAAACAAAAATATAAAAAAAAAGAAAAAAGTATCTTTAGCTTCAGCTCTACAGTCATATTCAGTTAATAATTAATAATAGTGGACAAAAAACTTGGACATAATGTGATCAAGTTGTACTTCTTGATACAATGTAAATTCAATGATAGTGGTTCATCCACGACTTGGACTTACAAGTGCTATTCCAATATGTTCATATGGAAAAAAGACTAAAGACATGTAAAATAATTTTCAGTAGTTTTCTCCATATATATGGTAGTATATATACATACAGTTATGTTAAGTAAATCAGACATATATATTTCAAGCAATACCAGTTGTGGTCGTGTAAGCTAGAAATTGTTTGTCAACGCAGCCTCGTATTTGGTTGGTATCAATATAATATTTTTTACGATTTAATACAATTTGTCAGATGTCATAGATAGCGGATAATATTTTAGTGATCATTGTGAGCTATTACGCATGGAAAGTTTTTCTCAACCTTGATGGGTTTAAGGGATATTTTTGTACCTAACAAGTTTCCATGGGTTTCGTGAATCAAAAACGAAAAAGTTAAAAAAGAAATTGATAAGGACTGAAAATATAAAAAATAAAATTAGGTCCAAAGTTTCTTGTTTTTCGTTTTGGTTACAATTACATAAGTTGTGTATAAGTCGTTTTAGAATCAGTCCAGTATATTTTATTCAAGTCACAGTATCTGTTACATATTTTTTAAAGTTAATAGAATTGTTGTTTTTGTAGTCCTGAAGATGACCTCGAAGAGAGGTAGAAACGTCGAGGGGTCCATGTAATCAATTTCTCACGTAATCAATTTCAATTTCCATGTAATCAATTTCTCAACCAATAAACGCAGAGTGTCCAAAATACGATGAGTTTTATTTCATTAATTACCACGTATTATATATTTGTTTAGATTGTAACTATAGTTTTAACCCTATCGGGCTATCTTCAGATATAAACCAAATGTGTTGGATTGTAGGTTTTTGTGTTTTGAGGAATGTGTAATATCAGCACGTGTATGTTCAGATTGTGATTATAATTTTAACTCTTTTGGCTCATCTTCAGATATAAACTAAATGTGTTGAGTTGTAGTTTTTTGTTTCTAAGCTTTGACGTGAACGTTGAAAATCTATGTAAGATACTACAAAGTTTAGTTGCAGATCGTCTACATGAAGCACTATTAACTTTAGGGAACCAACTGTTGGTACTGACACTTATAATTGTTGTTATTGACACTTATAAAACATTAATTTTTAACGCAAATTGTTTTAGGAGAAAGTGAAATATTATTTATAATTTCTTAGAAATCGTTCAAAATTGTTTATAAGAATTTTAGCGTGCTTTTGTTATTAATTGTTATTATTACTGTTAATAAGTAAAATAGAACTTAAATTTATAATTGTTATTATGTTGATGAAGGACGGATCTTTTGTATGAGATTTCAACATATAGCTTACCTTACCTACTGTTTGAATTTGAATCTCATCTGTTTTCTATATCCAAGTAGATTACGCCTTATAGAATATATTGAATTGCTGTATAATTAGTATATCTTTTTATTTAAGTTTACATTAGACTATAATACCTAATTTATCGAGAGATTCATGGGTAGGCATTTTAAGTGAGGTTAGGTTTAACACGCCAGACTAAACCTAACCGAACAATCGGACAGCGGACGCTACGCTCCGCTGTCCGACGCCGAAGCCAAATACGGGCACCGGGGAATTCTTGAGGAGGTGAATTCATCGGGGAAGTGAATTCACCGGTATACTAGTTACAGTTCACTAAACTATTTGTCACTCAAGTTGATTAATGTATTTTTTTGAGTAAAAGACATTAACATCGGTTTGGCGACAATATACGATTATCATCGGTGATAAACGTAAACGAACGTTATAATTCGTATATTTGAAATAGAAGACTAAGTACAACTATAAATACTTATTTGTTTTACTTATCACGTTAATGGCGCATCACCCCTAATCCGAGCAAAACTCAAGCCATCTTCATCCAGCATCCCAACCATGTCAAAAAGAAACATCAAAACTACGCCCACATCAAACCCCGCCTCTCACAATTTAACATATATACAGGATGTTTTTTATTTTGCTAACTTTAGGGTCCATTTTCTTGAAAAGTTTCGCCACATTTTTTAAATATTTCTTGTGTCGAAAGTTCCTTTAATACTTAAGCAACTCAGCGAGTTTGTTATAGCACCGGAGTAATTTGACCTTGAGAAAAAGTGTACTACACTCGGTTCCTATGAAAGCTGGAAAAAAATGAAACTTGGAGAACTTATATAAGACCAAGGAGCCTCAATTTTGCCAGTATGACCAACTGAATATACTTGACCGATTTTGAGCAATAATTTTTTTTTCAAAAACTTTCTAGAAACACCCGGTATATTTTCTTATATTTTGGTATCCCTTCCGATTTGCTTTACAAAGATACCACATATGATGGGTCTAGCTGTTCATCTATCATTTCAAAGATATGACCCTTAAAAAATTTTGCAACTTGTCGCCATGGCAATAAGTGTAAGACCCAGAGACCTCAATTTTATGTAAAGCGAGCATGAAGAAAGAGTTACTCAAAAGCAGTAGTGGGAAAAATGAAGTCAAAAACGGAAGCAGACCGCGCTAAAGCGGACAAATTCATAAGACATGCTTCGCACGCCAGACTGCTCTTTTAGAAATTAGTCGAAAAGAGAGCCAAGAGAGGGCGTAGGCCATGCCAAAGTGCGCCGTAGGGAATTACGGAGAAAATGTAAGTCAAGAGCGGCTGTAGACTGCGGCAAAGCGCATAGCTATGGGGACCGGGGGATTCATGGGTTAGACTAATGTTGTTTCGTTTACCCTAAACACTATTGTGCTTATTGAATTTAATAGATGACTTAAAAGGTGTCAGCCAAAACTAAGTGGTTCAACTTTTATTTTATGTAAGATGTAACAAAACGTAGGACTTCTATTATATGAAAGTTGGGGTGGCGATCACGTCCACGAATTTTTTTTATAATCATTGAATTATTTTGCATCATTTTCACATTTTTGTATTAATTTAATCAATCTGTATAAAAAAACATGAAATTACTAATTTGAAGTTCACTTTTATATAGCAGGTAAAAAACATTTCAAGGTCGGGTAACTTGAGACAGCGTCCCAAGTTAGGCCACTCTAGTCGGTCTTAAGAAATTTTTGTTGCTAATAATTTAGGTTGGCAGAACTCATAAAATGGCGAATTGGAGACGTTGAACAATATTTGAGGTTATATGTTACGCCTCAAATATTGTTCAACGTCTGCATAGGATGATTGAGGTGGGAATAACGGAGAGAATGTAAGACGGTTATATGAGGGAAACAGAGTAAGAGCCAGGGTAGGAATGGATGTGTCTGAGTGGTCCAATATAGAAGTAGGGGTTAGGCAAGGGTGTCCTCTGAGTCCGAGCTTATTCAATCTATTCGTCTCAGACTTGAAAGAGGTGTTGAAGAGAGGGCAAGCTGGAAGAGTATTATTAGGGAAAGAA
>WYDF02260144.1:0-19371 GCA_009867245.2 Adranes taylori
AGCTTACGCAAGTTAAGACAAAAGGACAAGGATAATGTTTCTCTCTAACATCTGTGCCGGTATATACATTCCAAATATCCTTACTTAAATCATTTATCATGTTCGTTTATATTTACAAATCGATACGTAATTATTACAAGTACGTTTTAAATAATCTTTTAATTTAAATACAACGGTAAAGTATATTTAATAATGTTTTCTTATTTGTTTATTGCACTAATAATTCCCTAATTAATTTACTTATCTTAACAAGTTGTTATGACATCTTTATTTTAAAACTAGGGCAGGTAAAGGCTATCCCATCAGAATTTGTTTATTTAATACGTATTATAATACGAACGGACAGACATTTCTATACGTGGAAGCTTCTAGTATATATGCGATTATTTTTATTTTCGTTTTATTTTAGAAGTAAATTTGTTACATACTTAAAGTTACGAATTAAAACCATATATGTGTGAATTGTTTTGAAATTTGAAAACACTCTGTATAGTTGCAACTATATTTAAAACATAGTAATAAAACCTGCTCATAAATAAAATATCTTGTTACCTTAAGTTTTGCAAATTCATCGAAATAATTTAAACCATAAAAGTATACTCATCTAAAATTGAATAGAATACCGTCCGAATTCATTTCGTCAGAGCGTAGCGTATAATCCGATTTAATAAATGGCACAGCTAGCGTACGTAATCGTCAATACAATTTTGTTGTCTCTTCTTACATATCATACACAATCTTCTTTAGAAATGATAAAATCGATATTATTTGTAAAGACGGCCGTCATTCGTCGTACATACGTGTCGCAAGATGTGAGTATGGAGAAAGGTCGTCCACTCAAAACGACCCTTTAAATTCTATTACCGTTGGAATATTTTAATTTCCCGATGGAGGAGTAATTGGTATGACGGCATAGGCAAATCCTCTTCTCTTTCAAAACCACTTAGAGACCTTTACTTCCACAGGGGTTGGAACAAATCAGTTTTAGGTATTGTAAATAACATTATTGTTAATAACTTTGGACTACGGCGTACTTTATGTACTGAGACAATATTTATTGCAGTCTTTACAAAAAAAATATCAAGAAATTTACATAAGCAAAATTATATTACTAGAACAAGAGGAATGAATACGGTGGTGAAGGGAGAGGAAGAGATGCATCAAGAATGGGGAGAACGAGAGATAATTCCAGGATATACGAGGGGGAATAGGAGTGATGTAAGTAGCTATAGGGGGATAACAATTATGAATGGACTATATGGAATGAATGCAAGGGTAGTGAACAAGAAACTGAGAAAAGAAATATTGGAAAAATGCATTGTCAAATACACATACGAGTTATGTTCAAGAGAGATGTACAACTGACAATATAGTGACCATTAATTATATAATGAATCAAGTGTTGAGCAGGGGAAAAAAGTTGTATATGGTTTTCATAGATTTGAAGTCAGGGTTTGACAACGTGGAGACGGAAAGTTTCTGGAGAAGACTGAATGAGATTGGCATATCAGGAAGAGTGATAGACTATGTAAGAAGACAAGGGTATGTAGGAACAAGGATAAGAGCGAGAGTAGGAGAATGTGTGTCAGGATGGTTTTGTATGGCCAAGGGAGTGAGACCGGATTGCCCATTGAGTGCAAGTCTCTTCAACTTATACGTGCCGGATTTGGAGAATATGATAAGAAGGGCAGGCGGGAGGAGTAATACTAGATGGAATAAATATATGGCCATTATCTTATGCAGATGATATTATATGTTTGGATGAGAAAATAAGGAATTGGATGAAATGATTGTAAGAGTTAGTAGGTATATGAAAAAAAGGGGTTGGAAGTGGTGTGAAAAAAACGAAAGTATTGGTACATGGGAGGGTGTGGAGAGATAGTAGAAATAACGTATTTAAGTTGGAGTGAAAAGAAATTAAGTTTGTGAAGAGTTACAAATATCTAGGTTCATGCTGAGTTGGAATGGAAGCGCGAATGAGCACGTGAAAATGGCGGCAAGGAAAGCTAAAGTGGTAGCACAAAGGTGAAGGAATGTATGGGAACTGAAATTTGGTGATACAATGGAAATGAGGTTAATGATATACATTGCGTGTGTTAGGAGTATTGGGATGTACAGGGCAGATGTGTGGGCTGTGAAGAGAGAGAGAGTAAATAGAAAGAAAGAATGGGAACTAAGTATTAAAGGAGAATGTTGGGTGTAGAAAGATTGACTCCAGGTAAAATTGTGTTACAGGAATTAGATGAAAATAAAATATGAGTGAAAGCAGTTAAAAAAGTTGATAAAATATGAGAGAAAAGTAATAACTGCACAAGAAGATAGGATGGTTAAATGGGTGTATGTAAATGTATGTAAAGAAGTGAAGAAGGGTAGTAGAGACGGGAAGTAGAGAAGGGAGAAGTGGAGAAGGGAGAAGAGTAAGGGAGAAGGGTCAAATGGGTAACCAATAGGTGGATGAGAGAAGGATTTATGAAATGTATGGCTGGCTGCTCAATGAATAAATGGAAAAGAAGGAAAATAGATAGGGTGGAATGAGAAATGGAGGTGGAGGAGATATATAGTCATAAGGAAAAATTTTTCTGATACGCCGAATAAAAAAGTCCCATGTTGCCAACATGCCAACATCAAGAGGATTGAAACAAATTGGATGAACGCACCTCAAGACCGTCGGAAATGGAAAAGTTTACGGGCCTATGTCCAGCAGTGGAGGCAGTTGTCTGCGTGATGATGATGATGATGTTGCCAACTTGTATAGGAAGCGGTGTTGCCACGTTTGAAGCTTAACAAACTTTTGAAATATCTCAGGAACGATAAAAGATAGGACATTCGAATAAACTTTATTGTATAGGCGACATAGAGGCCCGTCGATTCTGTTTGAAACATTTTTTTCCAAAATCACAATTTAACATATATACAGGGTGTTTTTTGTTTTGCTAATTGTAGGATCCATTTTCTCGAAAAGTTTCGCAACATTTTTTTTCTTAAATTTCTTGGGTCGAAAGTTCCTTTCATACTTCCGCGATTGAGCGAGTTTAAAAAACTCGCACGTCATAGCACCCGAGTAATGTGACCATGAAAAAATAGTTTACTATCCTAAATATCTCGGTTCCTTTGAATGCTAGAAAAATGAAACTTGTGGAACATCTGTTAGACTAGGGATCCCCAATTATGGCTGTATACATTATAATTTTTGAAGGGGCTCGAAATGATTATTTTATTGAGAAATTCAGTTTTAAAATTAGAATACTGAAACTTCGGTTGAATATAGTGTATTGTTTTATGCATCGAATGAAATTAATGCCAAATTTTTGATATATTTCAGGAACTAAAAGATAGGACACTTAAATACACTTTATTCTATAGGCCACCAAAAGCTCGCTAAATTTTATTTAAAATATTTTTTTCTAACATTACAAACTAAGATATATACATGTGTTGTTTTTTGTTTGGTAAACTTTGCGATCAATATACTTGAGACCGGCTATTATACTACATTAAATATGAAAATTGAAAAAATAAAGCTTGGGGAACAAGTGTAAGACGCAGAGACCTCAATTTCTCGCAGAGCGGACACGAAGTAAGAGTGACTCGAGAAAAGCGAAAACTCAATGGTGAAAAATGAAGTCAAAAACGTCAGCACCTAAACGAAATATCGGTTCACATAAAAATTGGTATTTTTAAATTTAGAATATTGAGAAAAGCGTACACCACAATTATAAAATAAAAGTTTGAAGGATATCTTTGTCTATATAACTATATTTTTTTTAAGCAAATGCATTTTCGGCCGTATTTGCCATTTTCAAGGTATAAAAATTACATAGAATAATTAATAATGCTAACAGATTATTAAAGCATCAAAAAGTTCTATTAATGAAACTTCGAAAAAATTGATAGCACCAGTCCACATAGGCAAAGCGGGTGACACTGAAATTTGATAATATTATTTATATGAAATTAGCTAAAATGTCAAAAACTTTAGTGATATAATAAAAGTAGTAAAAGTTAAGTATAGCCAAAGTACCAATGTAACGCTATTTAACACTATTTTATACGCGACCGATGTAACACTATTTAATACCGTATTGAAAAGATTTCTACAATTGAGATCCAGTGAAAATTTGTTTACCCTTATATAGGCTACGAAGTTAAGATATCATGAATGGTTTATATTCCTTTGACATCATTTTAGAAGGTAGTAATAATTTCCTAGTTATAATTATAAATTACAGTACAACTTGATGTTTTACAGTAGACTACATTTTTTTACAGTAGACTACATTTTATACTCATTATAATATAACAAGGAAGGTATCTAAAACTTAAATTATGTTTTACACAAATCTCTATGAACAAATAGTGATTTGAATCATGATTTATCACTTCTCGAATGACTGACGTAGCAGTCGTTCTAATGGTGCTCATGGTACTATATGTCAATATGGTTCAAGGTGCTTCAAGTATAAGTAAATTAAACTAAACAAGTACGCTGTTAATGAATTGGTTGTTCGATTTGCATTTATGAATTACTTCATGCAGTGCAACTTACTGATAATAGTATTACAATAAAATTCCTGCAACGAAGAGGAATTGACAGATGACGCATATATAGCTTAGTTGTTAAAAAACCCTCCAAGTGTAAACAATAACATGAGTATTGGTAAGTTTTGTCATATGTCAGTAATATTTCTCTACTTTATATTTATTGCAGCACACGTTATGGAATATTTATATATCCATAGTGAACAAGAGGCTATAATATAGCCCCTATAATATAGTATTAAATAGCTGGCTATAATATAACATATTTATATATACATAGTTAGCAAGAGGCTATCATATAGCCTCTTTCTCTCTATAGATATATAAATATCCCATAGAGTGAGCTAAAATTATTGTATAGTTATAAAATATTATTAACATATGACGAAACATATCAATAGTTATTTCATTGTTTACACTAGAAAGGTTTTTAACTAACTAAGCTACATATCCGCCTTCTATCAATTCCTCTTCGATTGCAGCAATTAAATTGTAATGAGCATACGTATGACCAACAAGATCGCGTTGCATGAAGTAATGATAATCGATCAGCCAAAAATTGGACAAGATTGAGCAAGGAAACAAAGCTTCAAAATCCGGATAGCTGTAATTTTATATATTTGGAATAAATTTGTTTTGAAGATGGAATACTGTGTTTTAATTCATTCATATGATATGATTGATGATGTTATTGCTCAATATGTATCTTGAAGCGGTCTATTCTGTTACATTTCAAAGGAATACCTTGTTTGCTGATAGGGTTTGTGAACGAGATCGCGTTGTCGGCGTTAAGCAAAAGGATGAAAATCAATGAGATTCAAGAGGGGTTTAATGATTTGTCTATATTTCGATGTGCGACCATAATTTAATCCGTTTGATGGAACGCTACCACGATACAATATGTTTATATTTAATATAATTTTTTTATAGTTTTGTAAATCAGCTGAATCGTAAGGTACAACATCGGAATGACGTGATAGCTCGAACATATACTTTTTTATATTTAAAGTAGTATCATCCTTAATTATTATTTCACCATTATCGATAGTCCTTCAAAATAATAGTAAGTGCAAACAAGCATACTACCATCAGTAATTGTACTTGCTACTATAATTAATGTCGAATAAGTATTCTATAAATACAATTACTGAAGGATGTATGCTTTCTTATACTTACTTTTATTTTGAAGGTGTATCTCATCAATATGCCATTGATCTGCAAAGTTTGATTTATTCTAACATATAGCAAATAGCTAACTAACATCTCACTAATGGCACATTATCAAAACGCACGCTTTTGTAAGCGAAGAATAGTAAGATCGATTATCATTGAGACATGTGAATAATCAAAAAATGATTATTTGTCAACAGCTATAGAGTTGAAATTTTAATAGACATATCTGATGAGACCACAGTAATGGCGAAACGAAACGCTTCGTCATATGTTAGTTATACTTTTCAACTTTACAATTATTTTTGTTTAATCTGCGCTATATATATCCATAGTAAGCGGCAGGCTATAAAATATAGCGATATCCTGTACTTACAGAATACTTATTCAACATTCAGTGTACTAACAAGTAAAATTACTGATGGTAGTATACATTTGATAGTTACAAATATTTTTCAATTTATCCGAGTAGAAACTCTGTGTGTAATATAAACTCAAAATTCTTTTTTTTTTTTCATTCAAGCGTGTGTGTTACATTTGTGGTGCAAGCATGCATAAACGAATTTAAATACCAAAAACATTTGGATGAACAGAATGCGTTAATAGTTTGGAGAAGTATATACGACAAGGAATTTTCGCAATTAAAATACTTGTTTTTCAGGACTAAAACGTATTAAATATTTAATTAGGTTCATGAATACAACATTATTTTCCGTAGGTGATGCCACTTTCAAAAGAATTTTTTTTGAGAATCAAACATTTATTTTGAAAACAACATCTACTTAGTAGAGGGAATCGGATGGTTCTAGGACGCTTTCCACCACGGTAAGACCACGGCGCATGAACCATATTCTTATAAGGCAATAATATATTACATATAAAAATTATATATTGGTGAATGCTTCGGACTATTCAGGTTGAATTCATCTTCCACTTATCATGTTTTTGATAGGATATTGGCGAATGCTTCGGGGTCGATTTGTGGGTCTTCTTCTTATGACATCGTCTCCGTGTGGAGGTTGGTGACCCAATTGGCTATTTTAGTCCGAGAGACTGCAGCCCTGAAAATCTCGGTAGATGTTCGTCCAAACCATCTTCGCAGATCTTTCAACCATGAGTTCTGGCGCCTTTCCACAGACCTCCTTCACCGCGATAATCAGACGGGTTATTTCGTATTTTTCGCCGCGCATTATATGCCCGATGTATCGCAGTTTTCTTGTTTTGATAAGTCCCATCAACTCCTGAGATTTTCCCATTGTATTGAGGACTTCGGCGTTTGTCCGTTTTTCCACCCACAAGATGCGTAGTACTCTTCGATATAGATACATCTCGAAGGCATCTAGGCATTTCTCCAATTCTGAATTGAAGGTCCAACTTTCACATCCATATAGCAGGACAGGAAAAACGTAACAGCGCAGTAATCGCATCTGAAGGTTGAGTTCGCGGCATGTGGAAAGGTTCCGCATGTTGGCGAAGGTTGCACTTGCTCAACGGGCTGTCGTTAATGATTAGGACATCTTGTCTGGGTTGTTTGGATGAAAAACCATAAGTTTCATCTTGCTGACGTTCACGAAAAGGCCAAAATCGGGATTGTGCCATATGGAGTGTGATAGGATTTCGTTTAGATATAGAATTAAATTTGCTTTTATTTCTCGTGGTCCTCTTTTAGACCTCGAAGCCCAGGTTGAGAATCGTTGTTTTAATTTAAGAGAAAACATGTCATGAATACTTTTTATAAAAAAAATACATAGTTGAACAAAAACCGAGATAAGTGCCCTAGCAAAATTAAAGAATTTTCGTTGGAGTAATTTATGTTTGTATACAAATAAACATATTATCCATAATATGTCTTATACAACCTTGTTTGTGTCGTTCTAATAGTTGATTAATATTAATATTAAATAAAATATAACTAAAGAACCTCTTGTGTATAGTCTTTAAAAATTATTCGACATCTAAATTGAATGAAAAAGTCTCGAAGTGACATGCTTTCACCCAATTTTGAAACGCCAGATTCAATCAAATTTTTATTTTGAGAACCAGATGTGATGTAGGTGGAAAACATAGTGGTATGTTTATTCAAAAAACTCTTTTAAAACTAATAAACCGTAGTATAGGATGCTAAAAATCCTTTTTTAAAGGTTAAAGCTTTACAAAAATGTGTACAATATTTCTGAAGTCAATAGGGTGTCATCAATATTGAATCCAGACGGGTAGGGTGGGGGGTACTACATAAATTTGATAACCATTTTTGGATTCACCTCCTTGGATTTATCACTGGGTAACATTTCAATGTTTTAATTGCAGTTTCCATGGAAGCAAGAAATCAATTAACAATTGAAAGACATGTAATTCTTCATTAGACTTTGCTAATTCTTAAGATATGTAATTCTTCATCTAAATTGGTTTCTATCAATGTCTTATTGATAGAGTCTGCTATGCTGATGAAACTTTATTGAACTTATTGAAATAGCGATTATTGAATTCCACCTTGTTATGATATCCAATAATAGCTTCAGATTGTTCTCTTTTTATAACATTTTCTTGCTGATATTTTACTGCTGATTGCTTGAGCATTCTTATTACTCTAATTTTCTTTAAAATGTCGTTGTAATTGTTGTCCAACAAATTGTAATCGTCTTTGACTTTTTTCATATTTAGAGAGTAATAAAATAATCTTAGAAGGTACTGATCTTTTTAGCTCCATTTTTATATTTTTATAAAAACAGTCCATGACTGAGAAATGTAATCCGTGATTTTGGCATAGCTGATTAATTATATCCAAATAGCTACCATATTTCTTCATTACAGCTGCACCATCGTTGGTTGAAGCAACGACATCTCTTTTTTATATCAATATCATACTTCGCGGTTTTATTTTCAACTAGCATCTTGATATATCATGCATTGGCGTTTCAGAAAATCCTTTAAATTCAGAAAATCCCACCACATGGAGTTCAAAACTTTTGTTGTCCATTGAAAGAACATAAACTGCTACCATTGGACTTCTTCGTATTTTTTTCGAATTGATGAAGTTTATAGATGAAAAATAAATCTTTGTTTGAATATGTATGAAGTAAATTGTGTTGAACCAAATAGGTAAAGAAATGTACCATTCTCAAATTATTATCTGTATTTGTCTATTTGCTGTTTGGTAAAACTTCCTATCTTTCACCAATGTTGGCAACCTTCCCACCTGACAGAATTTGTCTAGTGCGATAAATAAGCTGGCGCTTTGGTATGGATAGGTATGGTGCGGATAGAATCTATCTCGCCGCAAATGACGCGAAACTATTCGCAGCGAACAATTCGCAACGGCTGCGAATGTTTCGTGCTGGTTTGGGTGATCCTTTAGACTAATGAAATATCATTGTGCACATTTAGCCGACCATATCTTGTAAACAGGATATTTTTTCTCTATTTCGAACAATGCTAAAATCCTAGATTTTTGTGAAACATATAACATCAATAGAACAAGTTTACGTCAGCGATAGTTAGCAACGACAGAAACGAACCGACGGATAACGGAGCACTAAAGCGGACAAGCGATAACAGTAAGTAAACAACAATGGCGCGACGGCTGTTTAGCCACCAACGAGTCGGAACAAGTTTGGCTCGAATACGGTCGGATCAACCGGAGTAGCGGACCAGCCGAGGGCGGATGACAGGGGATCTACTGTAATTCAAATTAGATATTATATTAAAAAAAAATTTATGGTTGCGATTTTACGTCCAACAGGGCTCAAAACGTTATTTCAACAAACAATTGTAATTACTGCTTTCAAAAATTAGACTGGTACCATTTAGCGTTTGCAAAACTGGTTAACCGGTAATATTCAGTACCCGGTAATTTTCAAGTAACCGAAAGCAGGTTAGTTGATCTCGGTTAATCGGTTTCCAACTTTTTAATTTTCAAATTATTAGTAATTTTATCCAGGGAGTCACCAACTTTTATTAAATGAAACTGTCCTCACGCTCAATTCGACAGACGTACGCATGTCGACGAGAGTCTAAAAGTAGGACTTTATTCCAACGTTATCAAATTTTATATAGCGCGAGTTTTAAGATAAAATTATTTCATGTACATGAAAAATATGATTTCATAAATATAAAACAACCAAACCTAACCCTAACCTAACCAAACCATAACCTTATCTAACGCGATCTACGCCCTCTGAAATATAGCTATTACAACGTTATAAAAATTTTTACATAGTGGCTCTTTTCCTCAAGCAGGCAAATACTCAGAAGTTTTATCTTCTACGATGCGTTAGCAACTTCTTTAGCAGAAAGGTTATTTAATGTTTCGAATAACGGTGAGATTGTGGAAGAAATTGAAGGAACAAGAGAACTTGAAGTTGCAGCAACAACAACATCCTTGTTTCAGGAAACAATTTCAGAAGTGTTGTAGGATTCAAAAGAAGAAAGAGCTCAGTTTAAACATATTTTAAAGAAAGAATTGAAAATGTTTGATTCTACAAAAATTAAAACACCAACAATTGAAAATTTGTATAAGGCTTTGGGATCAATACAACTTTCTTCAATTGAGAGTGAGATAGTTTTTTTTAATCGCGGGTCATTTTTGTACTAAATTAGGTTTGGTCAATTCGTGTTTCGTAATTTGGGAAACTTTTACCTCTTATGATCCATTTTATTCTTGGTTAGTCAATTGCATAAGATACCTTCTCCTCCCAGAAAATGATAATTATGCCGAGTACATGTTACCTGTGGAGGTACTTAAAAGCGTGGTGTTTTTATTTCAGATTTAGTTTGTTAAATAAACACTTTTTCTTTAAGATTAGTTTGTACCGACCGACATTACGGAAAACATGGAAACAAAAGTTTTTGGACCAGAAAGCAGGCTTTATATATAGGGGGCTCCAATACGTTTTCGGTTTACAAAATATGTCACCACTTTCATAAATCTTCCTTTGGTGAAATATATAGCCTAAAATACATTTCACCAAAGGAAGATTTATTAAAGTGCTGACATATATTGTAAACCGAAAACGTATTGGAAGTGTGACAACTGTTAAACTACAAGCGTGTTGAGAAGAGAAGAACATTCCATATGTGCACCAGATGTTGCAAAAAACAGGCTAGTGGAAACACGCTTGTTCAATGACAAGAAATTATTCCGTAAAGAACTTTTATCTGTAACCTAAATATATCAGAAACAAGTGATGAATGAAGCAGTAAACAAGGGCCTTGACTGTCTTTGGTGAAGCAGGAGTTGTATGAAGCCAGACATACATCTCCTGTCATTAATAGTTTGCTTACAGACCGCAAAGAAGTTGGCATTCCAGAGAAATATAAAGATTTTCTTTCATTTCACAATAAGTCGGACGAGAGAATACTAATATTTGCTAGAGAATGTGGACGTATACTGGTAGAATCTTTTTTAGAGACGGAACTTTTAAGAGTTGTTCTTCCTTATTTGAATAACTATAAACTATTCATATGGACTTTGGTAGTACAGAATAAAAAACTTGCGTTGTGCCAGTTATTTCTGCTCTCTTACCAAATAAAAATGAAGTGACACCCGGAGTTTATCACAATCTTAAAACAAGACATATCTAAATTCAGTCCAGTGGAAATCCGTTTTGATTTTGAGAAAACTGCGATAAATGGAATGCAGAAAGTTTTCGGAGATGTGAAAATCAAACGATGCAACTTGCATTTCAACAAGCCTTAAAAACTATGACTTGCCATTGGATATAGAGAAGATGCAAGTGTTGGACCTCATAAAAGAATGTGCGCCGCTTTAGTATCCCTTTTTGTATCGTGAGATTTACGATTATTTTCATTCTTAGAGTTTGTTTGGACAACCAGTACTTCGTTTTACCATATGGATAAAAACTACATTTTATTTTTGACTTCATTATTAAACAGATATAGAGAAAAAAATTCCATCGTTGGTGTGCAAAAATCTCAATGCAAGACAACTAATATTTAAAACATCAAATCATTGTGAGTATAGTTTTGTATATTTTAATTAAGATATATAGTTTTACGTAGACCTTTTTTAGTGGTAGCAAGTTATCTGTAACACTTGAATAAGGGATCTTTGTTATATTCGAAATTCGGAGATATTTTAGAAACAAATATTGAAAGAAGCATACCTAATCGTTTTAAAAATATCACATATGTCGGGGTTAAATAGTAAAGTTTTGAAATTTATTGTTCGAGCTCGTAATTATCAATCAATTAGGGATGTGATACGCACGCATTAGATGAGAGTGAGGCGTTGATGACCGAGTTGTCACAGGAGAAAACTTATTTCTTTAAGAATAATGCGAGGGGCACGTATAATTGTTATAAAAATTTGGGTTTCGAACGAAATGGGTTTCTTACAAATAGAAACAAGACTAGTTGACATACAAGTAAAAAAGCTGAGTCGACAGGTAATCATATGGGTAATAGGAAATTGCAAGTGGGCAATTATAGTCAGCAGAATATGAAGTATAGCAGTTAAATAAAAGTACTAATGTAGAATATTTGTTGAGTGGTTGGAATCAAATGCAAGTCACTTTATGTTTATGTGGTTAGTGGACCGTCAATTTTATAAAGTAAATTTTATAAAAAAAAATACAAATTTACAATAAACTTGTTACTTTTGCAAACGGAGGCAAATAAATTACATAGATTAATTAAGAAACTCAGAGTGAACCAGTTGATACTGGAAAGGTGATGACGTAGTAGTCCTCCCACTCTGGAGGCGTGGACCTAAAAGAGGCTCTATATATAGTACGCTACACAATATGGGTTAAAATATTGTGTTTCTCCAGAAATAAATCAAAATTTCTTAAAAACTTGCGTTACTAAAATTTTCAGATTTTCTAAAGTAATACATAAAGAATAGCGATCAGAAATATAATGCATCACAGAAACTGAAATGCATTCTATTCTATTTTTTGCAAGTTGAATGAAGCTGAAGAATACTTATCTCACATGGCAAGATAAATGACTAATTATTTTCTTCTATAAAAATGTAGCCAGAAAGTTTTTGGTGTACAAATGAGTGATCGTATATCATGTAAACAATACTACCCATATCTTCGTAGACGCATGTTGCAGGTTTTATTGCTATAGGAAAGCAGCGAGGATCAAGTAATTTTCCAGAACACCTGTTCCTTTTGTCGCAACCCCAATCAAACTAGTAGCTAGCAGACTGTGTGCGCGGAACGTACGTCGTATGAAACTAATTCCGTGTTTGTTTTTGAACATAGATCTACTCTCCGTTTCATGCTATAATAATCATTCAACTACGGCTCGGTTTTTCTTTTAAAACATTTTCCAGATGTTTAGAAATTATGGTTTGGTTCTAGCTGTATTCAGATGTTTTTACTTATCGCCTTGGGAAATTATTTCTAACGCGCGTTGTCATATAATTTTTAGTTCTGCAAATGTTCTGTACAAATGACTAATGAATTAGAGAGTGTTGGATTAGAAATTAAATTACACAATCCAGTTTTATTCTGTACAATTTTTAAACAAATTAAACTATTGCATCTCCTTTAGACAAAAAGAAAAGTATATATTGATAAACTTTGTTATAGGCAGACATTTGTCAGTTGGCGACCCGTTGATTCCAGTGTTTGTATAACAGGCGTTACTCAACATAGTCTTGTAATTCAGACCATTCCTTTTCTTGTTACCTTTAAACCGGTTACTGTTACCAGTAAAATTGGCAATGTTTAAAAACTATAAGTTCGCCATTTGACAAAAACTTTATTTAAACCTACGTCTGCAGCTTGACTTTCCTTGATTTATTCAAAAAAAAAACAGCGTTTTAGGAAAATCTTCGTCTATTCAATCTTCAGATTATTTATTGATACAAGTTTTGCTTGCTTCCAAATTGATAGCCATTTTATTACAGCAGGTGTAACATCTATCTGTTGGGAGCATGTTATAAATAATAAGACAGGTGCAGTTAAGTATAACGTGTAGCATATTTGTTGCTATTGTCGTCCAGAACCACGTTAGCTCAGTTATCTTCTTAGTGTGTTATAATATTAATAAGAAATTTTCAGTAATATAGCTTAGGCTCCGAAGTGATCAAAACCTGGTTGGTACCTAGAATAGGAAATTGTGAACTGCCGTTTAATAGGAAAATTTTTGTTTAAAGATAGTTACCTTGTTAACTAAGCTTACATACTCAGGATCTTATGATGTAATGTGTAGGGTCGATCATTAATTAATTGTACTATGTATTTAATCTACCTTAGTAATCTATTGGTTAATCTTTTATATTGCGAGCCGTCTTTGTTTTGCTTGGCAATATTATGTTTCTGTTCAATGTCAGTTTACGTTCGTTTCACCAGTTGTTCATTATGGCTGACTGAGGTTAACAGGAATCTGTAGTAGACACTGGTGGCTGATTCTGTATGCTGACAGCACGCTTGTATGAAATTAGTGCACATAGCGAGTACTACTCCAAAACTCATATATGTCTGGTTTTCTTTAGAGTTGAAAATAATGGATTAAAATTAAGCTTAGTAATGTCTCGGTCAGGATTTAGGAGTTTTAATGGCGATTGTTTCATTAGTTCCCGTGATTGTTAATCTAATTTACGACTTCTAGCCGATCTAAGACCTGTAAATTTAGAGTTGTTGTAAGGAAATGGCGTTCCAGAATCGTATCTTTGTACGTGGTATGAGGCTAGAATGGTGGGGCAGATCGAGGCTATTTGGCAATTCTTAAGCAAGGTGGGTTCTTTTTGGTGCATCGTCTGAAAGAACTACAAGGCCAAATTATGGCTAATTAAATAATTAATTAAACTCTAATTGTCGTAATTTATTAATAAAGTACAAATAAATTTTAAAATTCCGTTTTGAAATATGTGGGATTAGAAGAGCATTTGGGAAACTCGATTAACGATTCCGTAAGTTTAGTTTTGTTGCTTTAATAGCTTCAGGTCTAAGTTCGGCATTTTGTGTGTTTTAAATAAGGTGACATTGGTGGGTTACCAGAGGATATTTCAACGATTTATGGTCATCCAACTTTCGTCTGATGACTAATCGTTGTAGCCTGTAATTATTTTGTGGATTTGGAGATTTTTTTCGCCACGTGCAACATGGTTGCTTGTCAGGTTGAAAACCGTGACGAGCTTAACGTCTATCTCAGATAGTGCTGAAGCTGCAGAACGTAGTGGCGGTTCCTGTGAATCACGGCCGTAAAGTGAACACCAAATGTATTCCTACAATTAGCTAGTGACGCAGTCCAGCGGGAAAATTTCAAGTATTTCACTTTTATTTATTTGCCTTTATTTGCATCCTTTAGAGTTTGTCATTTAAAAAGTCGTTTTGTTTATCATTAGTTAGTCACCGCCGCGCGCAAAAACTTTATCTTACTTTAGGTCCTTGGTCTGTTTATATAATTAGTGCCAGTCCATGTTATGTAGAAAAAGGGGAGATGTCAGCATTTACAGTGCAGAGGAAGAATTAATCTTGAATTGGTAGGAAACTGCATATTGTTTCTTATGATAATGGATTTGAATAGCATTTTTATTTATTGAATTTAGTGTTGTGCTCAGTCAAGCTTAATTATTCGAGGGTTGAACAAATTATTATGTTTAGATTAAATTAATTATTTAAATTGATATTTCCTCGCATTTGGGCATGGGTTAGGAAGCTAATGCTTGCATTTGATTTGTGCAAACCATTTTTAAAGTGTACAAACATATTTTTGGTAAAGGCACTTGACAGGTTCAGCTTTGACTCTTCCATACGTACTGCAATATAATACATAGATTTACCCTTCAGGTATTGTGATCCCGATATTGCCGCCTTTATTAAGAGCATTTAAGTGAAGTGATAATTGATAACTAACGATGATCCAAAGTGTTATGTGTTGTAAGGAATTCCTTATTTTAATGTTATTTGTTATGTTTGTGTTTGCGGCAACCAATTTTAATCTGTTGTTTTATACGGGGGCTGTTTTTAAGATTATTTAAAATAACAATAGAATAATTCGGGGAATATTATCCTATGAATAACTTCATACCCATATTATATACAATATATGGGTATGAATAATAACCTTGAATAATAACTTCTCAAAGTAATAATTTAACTTAATAATTATTTCAAAGTAATAAATTGTTAAACTAGTGCTGGACTATTTATGTGATAATAATTATATAAAGTTCTCATCTTACGCTCTGATATATTCATGAACAGATTTAATTGTTATTATGGCGTTTCTCAACTTTTTTGATATTTTTAACTTTTTTGATATCAACTTTTTTGATATTTTATATACTTTGATTAGAATTTTGATACAAATATTTTAAAATTAATTATGGTTGTCTTGTTATATGAGGTTTTTACTTAAATGCACATCCTGTGAACTTATCTGTACATAGGTACTGCCGCTCATCTGGGTAACTTTTAGAGAGCTTCTGTTGTCTGGACATATTTCACCTCATCGGATTCTATGGTGATCTCCATCGGATTCGCGACTAGTCAAGGCAATTCAATCTCAGAGGACGTAAGGGCTAGTTATCCTGTGAAAAATTAGCCAATCCATTACACAGGATTTCTATGAAATTCTGCTCTTATTAGGATTTACCGTTATTCCGTGATCAGGAAAAGACTTTAATCTAAATACTGCTCACATTTATTTAATAATGAGCAGAAGTTCTAATAGGCGATGTTTTCACGTCTGATGGACAATAGTAATTTTCTGTAACATATAATTTTCTTGCATGAGACTCCGTTTATTTAACTTATCGGGCTTTAAATCCGGCCCATTATAATATTAAGCTATACGGAGGTGAATAGGTATTGCGATTAAAATATTTGTTTACAGCGACAAGCATAATATTTTTCCTTTATGCTTCTCTCAAATATAAATCGGTTTTTATTTACTTTCGAATGTATAATAATTTAGATGATTTTATTCGCTATCGTTAAATTGACTAATAAATTATTTGAAGTTAACTTAATGCAAGAAAGGTAGTTAGGACACTCCATACCATTTAAAAATAGCAAAGATAAAATAATAGCGAACTAGATTTGAAATGAAAATCGTTATAAATATTCTTCTGAAAGTTCGAATAATGATGGTACTGATCGGATTAGGTTGGCGTGGCACAGGTTTACTGGTGATGTTAATAAAGGAATTTCCAGTCAGTGCGTGGAATCGGAGATATGAAATGTGTCGTCAACTGAAATACGTTGTTGCGTTGTGCGAGCGAATGGAGACGATCTGGCTGTTGGAGACGAATTGGTTGTTTGGCTTGGCGATGTTGATTTGTTGATCGTGGCTTCTCCATTAAATTTTTTGACGCCGGCCTTCTCTTTCCTTTGTGATTTCTTCGCACTATGTAAAGGGATGTTGGAAATATATAAACACCTGCAAATTTGCGAGATGGATGATCATATATTAAAGCAAAAAGGACAGTAATGTCCAAATAATTAGAATGGTTTATGGATTTCCCTACACGTGGGTCTATTTCGTTTTCTATGTATAGATATATGTATTAATAGTTCGTCACAAGCTTTTAAACATTTATTCACACATATACGCTGACCAAAATAAAATTATATATGTGTGTATATTATAGTTGCAAATTTTGAAGAGAGAGTTCGTTGCCTTCTAAGCGTCCTTTATAATTCTTTTGACGGACTTTGTGTTATTTCCAACAGATAAGTTTTATTGCATTAACAAACTTTCTTATTTACTCCGAAAAAACTGTTGTTAATTTGAGCTCTTGTCCATTTAAAGTTACCACCAATCTAATACATAAGAAGTTTATGTACGCCAAAAGTTTGATATAAAAGACCACGAAGCCTAACATCATCATCATCATCAGTGTTCTAATTCACGTATTTTGTGGACATAATTTACAATGGACGATCAGACCTATCTTTTGCACGGTGAGCATATTCGCAGTGTTAAGTACGGTTGGCTCAAAGTAGCGTAATAGTTAAGAATAGCCTAATCATTTTTAATCAATTATCAAATCAAAATCATCAACAAATATATACATTGTAAAAGCTAAGGATTATACAACGCATCTACAGGCCCTTCCGATTCTATTATCATTCAATTTTTCGTATCTTTTCTTGCATTTATATTTAAAACACTCTCCTTGCCCACTAACTGTGTGTTCGATACAACCATGAGAAGGCCGGCGTAACAGAAGTTAATAGAGAAGCCACAATCAATGAGTCAACATTAACAACGTCACCAACGACCCAAGCAAACAATTCGTCTCCAACACTCAGATCGTCCACCATCAACAACACTTTCGAACTTTCAGAAGAACAACTATAGCAATTATCATTTCATAAATAGTTCGATATTATTTTATCTTTACTTTCTTTTTAAATGGCACGGGTTGTCCTAACTACCTTTTTTGCATTATAATTAACTTCAAGCAATATGTTTCATTTTAACAAACGCAAGGAAAATCGGCTAATTTATTATATATACAAAGTATTTGAGGCAAGCATAAAAAGATGCTTGTCGTCACAAAATTAATGTTTCGATCGCAATATTTATTTACACATGTATAGCTTAATATTATAATAGGCCAGATTTTAAAAATCAGTTCAACTAGATAAAACAAAAAAATTGAGTTTGATTCAAGAGCATTATATGTTATTGAAAATTCTTATAGTCCATCAGATGTAAAAGCATCACCTATTACACATGGTTTCAAATATGAACTTGGTTGGATTTTTGACACCATTAAACAATATCGGGGTAAAATTAAGTGGAAACAATACCATTTTTTAATAGAGTAGATTATGAAATTAATATTTCTTATTACTTGCGCCTCGAAAAAATATTTACCCCGTTCGGGACTCGAACCTGGACCTGTCAATTGCCGGTCGATTCCTCTTCCAATTGAGCTAACGGGTACTTATTTGAAGACACAAATAATTTTTAATATGTATTTGCTTTCCGTATCTGTTAAGATAGGCAACTTATATATCAGGATTTGTTTTGGCCATCTGTTTCCTACCGTCGATCGATTCATTCGTCATCGTCACTAGATGGCGCCTCCGGGATGTTTTTATTAATCTCTTTTTCTCATTGCTGGCGGTCGCATGTTTAATTGAATATTTGATGTTTGGTGGTTAAACCTCCGCGATGGCATTTTTTAATAGAGTAAATTATGAAATTGATATTTCTTATTACTTGTGTCTCGAAAAAGATAGGGAAAACAAATAAATATTAAACATTATTTGTGTCTTCTAATAAGTGCCCGCTAGATCAATTGGAAGGCAGTCGACCGGCAATCGAGAGGTCCGGATTCGAGTCCCGGACGGGTAAACATTTTTTCGAGAAACAAGTGATAAGAAATATTAATTTCATAATTTACTATATTAAATAATGCCAGCCACAAAACATGAAATATTCAAATACAAATTTTTTATTTCTATTCAGTGACATAATGGAAATAATGAATATGCTAGGAAATAAAAATTTCAATTTATTTAATTGAATCTGAACTAAATTTCGATTCGAATTGTGAAATTAATACGTGAACGTTGTTGATTTTTATCTACAGAATTCAGATTTTCTGGATGTTATACCTCCTGGCATTCCATATAATAGATTGTATATGTCTCATGCGTAGCATATTGGCGGAAATTTCAATTATTCGGAGATTACATCTATACTAGATTAAAGCGGATCAGTGGCTAT
>WYDF02260155.1:0-19370 GCA_009867245.2 Adranes taylori
ATTAATAGTTTCTGAAAAAAATATAGTTCAAGTCAAAAGTTTAAAGTGGGCCGATTTCTATGCACGCAAGTTTAGTTTCATACTGGGGTGATGTGAGAAATCGTCGTGTGGCTCGTAGTCTCAATGCCAGATTAAGTTTCGGTTAGCTTAGTTTATAAATTATATTTTAAGAAATTTAAACTGAAGTAAATTTCTATTACATTTGAGAACAACATATTAATTCTTTAAATCTGGAAACAAATGTCTAAGAGGAAATAGCTGAATTCCATTCTAGGAAAAAAAGTTCATGGTTGTACTATTTTGCAGCTGTATAGTCCTAGCCTGGAGGGACTGTTTAGGACGTCATTCTTGGCTAGCCTGTAAAGGTACAACAGAATTTATTATATCAAAGCGGGATCGAGCTTAATTCTACGACCACTAAGCTACTTTTATTTTTATTCTGTTTACTTGTAACATCAGATGCTCATTGAATGAGCATCTTATGTTCCTTTATAATAATACTTTATTATAATAAATTACTTAAACACATTGATGATGTACACAATATTGAAATAGTTTGGTTTATTGTTATATCATATTTATAATTTCATATATGTATGACTCAATACATGATTTTAAATTCCATATTAATGCAAAAGTTGTAATCACGATTCCATGCAATAAGTAAAATAGCAAGTAATAACAGCGAACTAAAAATAATTTAATTTTTTTTGATAATTTATTTGTTCGTATGATTGGATTTAGACTTCTCGTCTACTGCTCCATGACGTAGGTGGAATTAAATGATTGAATGACGAAGATTTAAAGCAGATATTGTAGGTTGCTCCAGCCCATTAATATGACGCAAATATGAAGACCATGAGTTGAAATATGAATTGAAGGTAAATTGTTGAAGGTAATTTGTGATGAAGAAAAATGAATGTTGCGGTGATGAAGGATTTATTCGCTCTCTCCGAAGTGGAATAATCGTCGATGGTGATCTACACGTGCCCCTGGAGTTGTATCTCTGCCATCTCCATTGTCTCGGTGCGTTTGGTGTTTGGTTGACCTCTTCCTCTGACGACGTTGTCTTTACCAGTGACAAAGTAATTTATCAAAGAATATTGATTGTTGCGATGAAAGTTAATTTAATTTGCAACAAACAGTGAAATGATGATATTAATAAACAATGATTTGAGATATGACCACGAACTGGACCGAACAACTGTCTAACTGGATGCTTCTAAAATTTGTTTTCGACTACGAAATCCGCCCCTGTATCCTTCAAGTAGCGGTCACGTCGCACAAACTAACTTCGACGTGGAGTCTAGTAAAATTAAAGACTAACTGACTCAAGTTTCTTCTTCTGCATCAAAGCCAAAAACCATTTTATTGCCCCCTTTTCCCATTCCAAGGCACAAATCTACCCCCGTCTGGCCATAGCAAACAGGTTGTCAAAAAGATAAATTACCATCTTACGATCATTCAATTGATTACAGTGTATTCTGCTTAAAATTGTGACGAGAGAAATAAGTGACGAGTGAAGTGAGTGACGAGAGAACGAAAAATTTAGCAAAAATACATGAACCTATATATAGTACATTCATGCATTTTCTGCTATACCTGACATTCATATATACCTGACCAGATGTAAAAATTTTACTACTGGCTTTGTGAAATTTTATTTTAAATAAAAAAAATAAGCAATTTGATGTTGACGCTTACATAGATACTAATCAGATTCAAGAGTACCAATTTAACTCACTCGACAAGAATAAATTGGTCATTTATGGAGAATTAATTCTGATTGAATTGTGCGAGATCTTCAATTATTAACAAAATAAACTCAATTTGCGTCTAATTAAGGCTGGCTTGGGTGGGCCCTTTTATATGAAATTAGCTGAGAAGATGCAACTTTTGTTGGTCAGCTAGCCAGCGTCACGTCTCGATGTAGACGGAGCACATAGGAGTGGTTTGAAAGAATTTTTTGTTTTAGTCTTTAGGAAGTGTATAATTCCTATCAATGAAAAACATTTGCCCTCGTTGGGAATATTAAAGAATAATATTGCATTGTCTCTCCGGCGAAACACTATGATATCATAGGTTGTCCGCCAATCAGAATTAAGCACGAGGGAACTCGCGAAAAATGCTATCCGTGTCAATGCAGTCAGCCAATAAATGAATAGTGGTGTATTTGAATTGAGTAATATCGCAAAAATAATTATACATACATGATTATATGTATTTGTTGGAAAAGTCTCATACAACGTTGCGAGATACTACAACTTGATGTTTGTGTAAGCTCAAGCCTCCACCCGCGGCTGCTTCTCGTTGTTAGTATATGTTCATTAGAACTGAATAGCTCTTTACGTGACCCGCGTATAAGGGTGCGGCAGACACCTCTATTTGGCGAGCAATAAGTTTTAAACGCTATATTTACTATTGCGCATGCCAGCCCTTTTCATGCATTAGTGGTGTAACGATAATTAATTAATTTCATTAATTTACATGTGGAATGATAATACGGTATGAACTTAACGTGTCTAGACTACAAAGTTCGAATTCAATTTTTCCATTCATTTCTAGCTTCCGCATACTCTTCCCACGTCGCTTCCTGCCTTCTGACCTTCCTCAGTATTTCCCTTACCACCCTTTTCTTTTTTATAGTGCCTCATCTACTTCCTGATAACATTCTTTCCTATTTCTTTCCTATTTCGTCACACTCCTCTTTTCAAGCATCTCTATCACTACATTCTTCACCTCATCAACACGTAGAGTCAGTCCATTCATTTCTAGCTTCCGCATACTCTTCCCACGTCGCTTCCTGCCTTCTGACCTTCCTCAGCATTTCCCTTACCACCCTTTTCTTCTTTATAGTGCCTCATCTGCTTCCTGATAACATTCTTTCCTATTTCTTTCCCATTTCGTCACACTCCTCTTTTCAAGCATATCTATCACTACATTCTTCACCTCATCAACAAGTAGAGTCAGTGCAAACAATATGATAACGCAAATTGATACACGCATGTAAAATGTTCTAATTATTCACTTAACAATTGTAAGCTAAAGCTGATTAAAGTAATTTTAATTAGCCTTATTGTTTAATTATTAATTATATTTAAAATACATGATCTTTTTTAATTGAATCCCCTTAAACTTTTATAACTCTCGGTTCAAAAAGAGGTACGCGACAATTTGGTGGATCTATCTCATTATCTCTCACATCTAATATAATGCTTTTTAATTATAGGGATATATGTAACTAAACTTGTTTCACATATTCAAATTATAATTTTTTCGAGCGCTTACATTTTATGGTTTAATTTCTGCAACACAATACAATTTAGATATCCGTATGTGCGTCAATTAATAATATTATTAATTCAATTCAACGAGAGATAGGTTGTCCTTGCAAAGCAATTGAAGAATTCTAATAGGATTGAATAATTCATCAAATTCGTCAAAGTGACTCAGAGAATTGGAGTGGCTTGTTTTTCAATATGATGCAAATTAATACACATGTATGAGATGAGAACATTTGCACAAAATTTAATTCATTTTACAAACTCATTTAAAACGTACGAAATATTGTAAAACTCCTTATACAAAACACTCAGCCTTATGCGAGCATTTCTGCATTTATATTATGCTCATATAGCATTCACTAAAACTGTTTGAATTTGAATTCTTTGCAGTACAAAAATACAAAGATTTCATTGAAGCACAAGAGGGTGACATTTTATTTTCGGGAAATGGAATGTATAGCAGGTTCTTTATTTATTAACTGAAATTACATCTGTCAGACAAGCAAATTATTTATGATAGGCCTCTGTCAAACAAGCAATTTATCTATGACAGAAATAACAGCGTGACGTCACAGATTAAGTTTCGGCCCCGTTGCGTGAATAGGTGTCTAGAATCCGCAGTCTGCTACTACTACTACTACTTTTACTACTTTTTTACTTCTACCATTTCTTCTAATTCTCCTACCTTCCCCTACTAGCCAGTACTAGTAAATTCCTCTATTTTTTAAAATTACAATATAAAATATACCTACTGTCGTTAAATTATATATATTAATGCCGTTGAACAATTGTTCCTCAACGCTTACATCGACTTGGTACCTGCGTCATCAGACGAGATGTCTTATGTCGCTATGCACCTGTGTCACACGGACAGGGCGCCGTATTATTATTAACATATACGCGGCAAATCTAGCGTACATGGTTTCATTTTAAGTTACATTTGGGTGACTTAATTGAATAGCCACAAGATTTTTTGTAACTGGGTGCCATCTCCAAAACTTAATTTGGTAATGAGACTAGCAGCCACAGTCGATCTCTCGCATCATCTCAGTGTGAGATTAATTTAACATCTTTCCGTTTTTTCATATTTTCCATGCATTTTCGGAAAACACTGTTGTTGAGAGGCTTGTAAAAATCCTTTTCAAAATCATTAGTAGCAGCAGTACTTAAGTCTCTGTTCAATTTAAGGTATTCTTTATGCCAAAATGTTTGATTAAATTCTAAAATAGGGCGAATGATTACAAGTTTAAGAACATGCATCTAAGTTTATTGCAATGTGCGACAATGAACAATGTATTTTTCTTTATTCATTAACTTTGAATTGAACATTTTGCAAGAATTTATTTGAAAATTACGATATAATATATAGGTACTAATGTCGTTGAATTATAAATATTAATGCCGTTGAATATTGTTCTGCTATGCTTATATAGACGGCATAACCAGCGTATATGGTTTTATTGTAGGTTATATTTGGGCGACTTAGATGACTAGCCACATGATTTTGCGTAACTGGGTGCAATCTCCAAAACTTAATCTGAGACTACCAACCACACGTCGATTTCTCGCATCATCCCAGTGTGAGACTCGTTTAATGAATTACCATTTATCCACATTTTCCATGCATTTTCCGAAAGCACAGTTGTTGATAAGCTTTAAAAATCATTTTCAAAATCATGAGTAGTAGCTGTAAGTAAGTCTATGTTCAATTTAAGGTGTTCATTATGGCATACTGTTTGGTCGAATTTTAAAATGCGGTGAATGATTAGAAGTTTAAGATCACTACCTTGAAGTTTATGGGAATGTGCGATAATGAACAATATGTTTTTTTATTCATTAAATTTGGATGAAGCAATTTGGAACAATTTATTTGAAAATGGTTCGTAAATTACAATATAAAATATTGGTAATATTATCGTTAAATTATAAATATTAATGCCCTTGATTATTGTTCTACCACCCTAAAATGGACTTGGTACTTGCGTCATCAGACGTCTTCTCTCGTCGTGCAACTGCTACACATGGGCAGGGCGCCGCATTATTATTATTAACATACACACAAACATAACTCCATGTTACTTATATCAAATATATACGTACATATATAATATACAGTAAACCCTCATTATGGCTTCCAAGAAAATTATGTGTTAGTGACAATGGTGTAAAGAACCTTAAAGGTATTAGAGTAGAGGTGAATAAGGAACATGAAAATGGCATCCGTATTTTTGAATTTGTCAAATAGTACGACATGGCTAAATCTGCGACCTGTATTATCTTAAGGAAAAAAGATGCGCTAAGGGGTTTGATGTGGCTAAAGGAGTGACCATGTTATCGATGCAAAGATCTCAAGTTTAAAAGAAGTAGAAAACTTATTGTTTGTTTGGATTAATGAAAAGTTCCATACTAGATATAATTTTACTGAGGCCCTAATAAGCAAAAATGCTTTATTTTCGTATGGTGATTTATTGGCGAAAACGCCGAATACAAGTGACGTCGAATTTAAAGCAAGTAGAGACTGGTTTGAGAAATTCCGTCGGAGAACTGGCATTCTTCATGTTAGGCATGGATAAGAAAGTAGCAGATGCCAATGTGGAGGAATTTGCAAAATATATCAACTGTGAAGGTCACGTACCGCAACATTTTTTTACAATTTACAATTTTTTACTGTGATGAAACAGGACTGTTTTGTAAAATAAAAATGTGAGGAAGGCTATTTAACACAAACCAATGAAAGACAGGCTGACACTTTTATTGTGCGCTAAAGGAAGTGGGGATTGCGAGATTACTTGCGAACTTCCGGTACTTTGGAGAGCGAATAGTAACACATGGGTAGGAAGACTACTTTGTATGGAGTGGTTGACTGAAATTTTTGTGTCAACAGGCAAGAAATACATTAAATTAAATAATTTTCCCCTTAATAGTCTTTTGGTCAACGGATAACGCTCTTACCCATCCTTTTAGTATAGAAAAAAACTTCGCTGTGGAATAGGTCTTTAAGGAAAGTCAGATTTTTGGCTCCTAATATGACTCCTCTCATCTAGCCTATGGACCACGAATTAATTTCATTGAGAAACATCATCCTAACAAAACTGTGACGAGCTGAGATGTGAACATTTTAAATAACAATGTGATGTCCCGTTTTCGGTAAATTATCCAGCAAAGAAAGAAAATAAATATCTCTGGATCGTTATTTAGTGAAAACACCAGCCATCCATCGAGCAACCAAACTACTTCCCAGCATACAAACACCAGTTCTAAACGTAATATGTTACGTCACGCTTTCATTTCTGGGGTCTATCAAAAATAGTTTATATAGTTATTTATGTAAATTGGTTTTGCAAATTATAAACTGAAATTTAGAGCTTTATTGGTATCTCAAGTCGTGTAGGTACCCGTTCATACGTTGATCCTATAAGTGCCTTCTTAACTTTGTATATGGTGATTCCACTGCAGTCATCTAATGTAAATAAGTTTAGGGTTTCGCTATTTGTGTCCTCGGCTTCCAGGAATTGAGGTTTATTTCCTTGACTCGTAGTGTCGTATCCATGTTCCGGTAGTTATTAATTGTAGATTTGATTTTTCTTTTCGATTTGTTCTTACACGTTTAAGAGTTTTCCAAGCTTCCTTAGATTTAGTATTTCCTAGAAAACCAACTATACATATTCGCATCGCTCATTTATAGCTTTTATCACTGCGTTTCTGGCTTTATAGTACTGGTGACTTGCGTGACATTCTTTTGTAGCCAGTCATTTATGGTATGTACATGTAAGTTTATATTCAAAACATGTTTGAATTAACTTATAAACACAATCGTTTGACCGAAAACTCTGGTTCTCTTGCACTGTATGATAAGCCCATGTGCCTTTCATTTCAGGAATCTTTCATCTCCTTCGAGGCCGTTTTCAAAAAAAAAAAAATAAAGAAATCAGCACCGACGAACTTGAAGCGGCAGTAAGATCGAAATTCTTAAATGTTGCTCAATGTCGCTGGCACCTGTATTGGCTACGCTAAATTCTATACGACACTTTCACATCTGACATCTGATGGAAACATACTTTTGCTTTTTAAACGCATACTGAGTTTGTAAGTTAACATTAAAAGTGCACTTGCGTTTAGGTATTGTTAAACTGAAGGGTATACGTAAAAGAAATTGACTACAGTAACACACGTAGACAGAAAGAAAATAAACAATAAAAATCAATCGTTGAGAAAGATACGCGAGCCGTGCTCGCAAACGACTTAAGAGCGAACTAAAGTATTTTATCTTGTGCATGCATGTACAAGTGTACTAGCGCGGCGATGACAGCATGCTGCACGCTGTAGGCGCCGCGCTACTACACACTATCGTCGAATCGGGACAGGCTACATCATTCGGGACGTATTAGTAACATAAATATGGGGTTTCTAGTGTGCTCATTGAGTAAACCGGTTCTGACGAGAATAGGGAAGGGGGAAGGGAGGCAAGATGGCGTCGGTATTTCAGATGTCCGCGTTGTTGCTTGTCAGGGGTATACTACTTGTGCCGTTAGATGGTAATGGTGGTATGGTAAATATACAAGGTGGGAATAAAACGGTGAATAATAATGCCTTAATTTGGATCCAATCTGTATAACGTTGCGAGATGATGTCATTTTCTGTTTAAAGTTGTTTTGTTAATGTTTTATGAAAGCATTTCAAGTTTGGATAATATAAACTATGTTTATAACATACATAATGCATGCATGTACGCGTATGTCGTCCTACAAAGAGGACAAGAGGCCTTAATTAATCCCTATGCTAATAAGGACTATTCTCTTTCTCTCTGAACGTCCACTCATTTAGTTAGTTTTTATCGAAAATTGCGTAGATAAAAAAAATTGTCTGGAGTTTTGTCTGCCATCTTGTTTTTTTTCCTTTACGTGATGTACTTTTTTTATATGAGTAATCTTACAAACAGACTTTGGTTTAGACATGTAATTTTTTATACGATGGTACTTTGAATTCTTATTAAATTGAATCTTATATGAATCTTACATTAAGAATAATTATTAGAGCTAGGATTTAGATGACTTAAAAATTGCGACTGACGGGCTACAAATTATCAAAAATTTGAAAAGCTGCTCCAATAATTCTCCTTTATTTTATATGGGTCCAATGCATTGTTGGTAGAAGAATCGATTCAGTAGCAGATAAACTAGCTACCTGTAAACATTGGTTCAATCAATTGAAATCACACAAGTGTCAAGAATTGTGAAAATTTGTTTTGTAGCCATCAAATGGCGGCTGACATATCATTTCTGGCACATTATTCTAATGGGATATTTGAATTGCACGTTGGCAGCTCTCGATTTGAATTTTGATAAAAGTAACTAAATTCAAAACATAAGTAACAAGAAGTGCTGTGAAACACACGTTTGAAGCAAAGAAATACAGCCGGAGGAGATGGAATACTGAGTGTGATTTTATTGCCAATTTCAGAGTGCGTATTTATTGCTCGCTATATAGGAATAAGATTGGCCATTTAATGGTGGCTTAAGCTAGTTGAATTGTGCGAATTTGCTCACTCAGGACCCAAAATGCGTCTAAGGAATCCTACTTTGAGTGGCTCCTTTTATGCGTATTGTTTGCTAACAAGTTGCTCTTGGCGTGTTTCCGAAACCGGTGGCATTCGACGGCGTCAGCCACTCAAATGACTTGCCTTGAAAGAAACTTCCGCTACAAAATTTTAGTTAGTCCAATAAAATTTTTTTTCCTGATCCTTTAAGAAATTTAAGGATTAAAATTGCTCTATTTTGTTGTTGAAAGCATAAGTGGTGGAACGTGTAAGCGGTAGTAATAGCAGTTCTTCTCCGCCAAAATCTTAGAAGCATTGCATTTAAAACGCCTTCTGCTAAAATGTGTTGAACTCCAATCAAATTGTCGAAAGCACCACAAGGGTGCAAATCTTAACAACTTATTTATAAACGAATAGTGGAAATATTCGTTAACGTTTTTTCCAATAAAAATAAATCGCCTCCGCGAAAGAACTATTCCGATACAAAAATATATTCTCTATCTGTGTAAAAAATGCACTCATGTGAACAAGAATTTTTTATAAGATGGTACAATATGGATTAAAATAAAAGCTATAATTTGTGATGTCTATGTATTCGAAACATATAAATTTTTTTAGATATATCATACATAACTTGAACATAATCTTAAATAAAAGGATATTAATAGAAATTTGAGCTACATCAGATTACGATGCAAAAATTCCATTGTACTGCACATATTCCGTATATAAAGAATTCTTATTCAGTTAGTTTTCTGTGCATCAGAGATTTAACGATTCCATGAAAGTCTCCAGTCTGACTGGCGTCGCCCAAATGTAGCGCATTGTATGTATGTATGTGTTCGGCGAGATGATGGCAGAAAGAAAGCAAGAAATATATTGTAACTGTTTTGAGCGGATTGGAAATAGGACGAGGACGAGAAAACGCGCAGTTTTTCTTGGATGAAGACGTTACTGTTTCAGTATAATCCTATTTTGATTTCTGTTGTTTGACTTTTCCCACAGAAATTGCAGGTATTTAAATGCGTTCTAATTTAGTAATATGTTTAGTGGTTGTTGAAATGTACTCAAAATTTTTTCGGTTATTTTGTTAGCGAAAATTTGCAGCATTAATTAAAACCACATTTCATGAGAACCTTATTTCTAACGCGGCATAAATATTTGAACAGAATTTGTTCCGATTGGAATATATAATACATCGAGTCAATGAATTATTTTTTATAAATCTGTTTTTTCCATGTTTATTCAAATGTAACTTAATAATATCGTGATGAACCCAACATTCAATCAACAGGAGTAATAAAAGCATCTCAATCTTAATTGATACTATTCCAACAGTTAATTCAACTATAGAAAACAATTCAATTTAACAATAACTATTCAGCAATAATAACAGTAATATCTAATACAAAAATGAGCTTCTGACCAATACTGCTCCTTTTACTAAATTTACTTAACTTTATGTAGTACAAATTAACCTGAATCTACTTTTAAACAAAAAAGAATATATGTTCTAATTTAATGCAAATTTATCTTTCAAGTTCAAATAAAATTAATCATTTAACAAGAAAAACTTTAGTAAATGAAAATTAAACATAAAATATTAACTCTAATTATTTCCTAACGATGCAACGAAATTGTAAAACAATTACTATATTTCTTATAATATGGAAATATTTAAATATATCAATTTAAACTAGTCAGTTACGTAGTTTAATCTAGTGTTAATTTAACAGTCTAATTCATTATTTAACTCAAATAACAGTGGTCCTAATTCAAAACAAATTGTTTATTAAAAAAAACCACGTTTAAAGTGTGACGAGAAGAACAATCCTCGCGTCATCAGACTAAAAAATGTTAATACAGAGGAAATTAGAAAATATTTTTTGAAATCTCATATTATATGATAGACTTTAAAAATTATTTTTATTTGTATTCCAGTAAAGAGTTTTTAATTTTACCATATAATATTACATAAAAAAAACAAATTGTTTTCTAATTTCTTCTGTATTAAAAATTTTTAGCCTGCTGACGAAACTATTATTGTCCGCGAAGAGTGTCATACTTTAGAGATGAAATTCGTTACTTAGACGTTATGCTGGTAGTTTTACTATTTAGAGCCGCGATTTTTATTTAAGTTACTCCAATATTTGCTAGTACTTAATTCAATTAAATACGGTAATTAAAATATACTACTATCATCTAGCCAACAAAGGTTAAAAGATCACTAGCTCAACCTTGTTTACGAGGCATATTGCAGAGTTTTTATATTGATTTTGTACTCATCAAGATTGATTTTGTATTCATCACCGCCGTATCGTCTACTGTTTTTCTTTTCTTTGTTGACGTGCCGTGTACATATAAATTATATAGTATATATAATTATATAGTAATTATAATTACAAATATAATTATATAGTAGCGGGCCGAAGGGAGACCCTTGCGCTAATCACTCGGGCAGTAAATGTAGTGCCTATTTTAACACGTAATGTCCTCTCTTCCAAAAATGAGTGAGTAAACAAATGCTTAAATTTGAACTATGATTTGTCGCTTTTATATTGGACCTACAGCCCCATAAATAATGTTTGGTATTATTATCTGCACCGATAGTAGTACCTCAATTACTACTAACCTCAATTAATTCTTAGGGCAGAGGGGAGGGGTGTACACACTGTGCGGAATACAATTTAAGTAGAAGGATATGTATATCCTAGAAGAATATTTGTTTAAAATACGCAACTAGATTGTGGGCAAGATGACGTTGGTAATGCAGATTTCTGCGTCATTGTATCAATATATTGGGTGGTGAATAAAAATAATGTCTTAAGTCTATTTAGTCTTAAGTCTATTTCAAGCAAAATCGTCTCAAGTCTATTTCAAGTATGTAATAAACTTTTGGCTCATTCTCTAGTTACAAATACGCTTTATGTATAATTAAAACTTTTGATCCACTGTATATAACCTTGGAAAGAAAACAAAATTTAAATAACAGTTAACACATAATGCAACAAACAGAGATTGCCAAAATGCGTCAGTAATGAATGCGTGTAAATTAGAATTCCTATACATGATCAAAATAAAATATTAATGTATATAAGAGTTGAATAGCTGTAGTCCCAAACGAGGTCTGCCTACTAATTTAGATAACAGCAAAATGCTATGATCATTTATAATAAGCAAAGGTTGTTTGTATGCGAAAAATTGCGATCACCTTTAACAAACGTAAATGAAACATCTAAATAGATTGAATTATTTACCTTAATATTTAAACAGAAATAAATAGCGAGGCATATAAGAGAGCATGCATTGGAATGCATGTTTTTTAAAATGCATATTGGAGACCCTTGGACTAAAGTGGCTTTATTCAATGAACCAATTGTTTTGGAGTAGGAACACTGTAATTTGATTTAATACAAATATTCCAAAGCACTTATTAATTGATATTACCATTTCATTCAGTCTAATTCGTGTATTTCTTTTATTATAATTCTTTTAGTCTAGACGAATATTAATTATGTGAAAATTTCTATGATATACACAGTGAATTTAATATTTTTCTATAATAAAATGATGATTAATTTTTAGATACATGTTACAAATGTATGAGCACATTACAATAAATAGGATACAAGTTTCTAGTTCGAACGCCTTAGCATCGTTTTCTACCTCTATGGAAGTAGCAAGAGAATATCTAATCATACACGTATGCTGTGTATGCAGCATAGCAGGCGTCGTACATTGATTTACACAACACACATAGTCAGCACACTTATTCCGTTTACTACGCAACGCATTGGCCAAGAGAGCAACAACAAAGGAATGCACGAACAACCAACGAAAATATACTTGAATATTGCACCGACCTGCATACAACGCCGAATACAAAACAATCATCATTGAATTTAATACCGTGTTTCTAACAGAACGAGACACATAAATAATACAAGGATCGTAATTGTTCTGTGTTGTTTTGTTGTGCATTGATGAATCACCATGCTATTCCAAGAAATCAAGCTGAAACGTATCAAAAATGAAAGGATCTCAATAAAATATGCCTTCAATCAGTGTTAAAAAGTGTGCAAGTGGAAAAATGTATCCACTTGCTAACGAAATAACTATGTTTTCGACGATCTACCAGCCTTAACTAATTAGCAAATTACGAGCCTAAAATTTTCGGGAATGTCAAAGTAAGTGATCGACCAGATTCAACACATTACGGGTAAATGCCATAACACTCCATTGCAACAAGTTTAATTTTGATACATAAGAACTTTAAGCAAATAGGACAAGTGATGATTGGCAACATATCATGATTACCCTAAGTAAATAAATTCAACTTTAGAGGTTGTAACCAACCGTGGATTTATTCTGTAGATATGAAGATCTATTCTCCACCGATAACTTTTGAATTCGAATTCGCAACTAAAAAGCAATTTAATATTAAAATTCACTTGAAGGAAAACAGGCCGTTTTGTATCGGGAAGGTTTTCTTGACTGGGCAGCTTACGGGAGCCAACGCCACCCGACCTCGGTCACTTAAATTGTTCTTGAAAAATTCTATATTTTTCCTGGCTATTGGTTTACACTAAATATTCTCTTCTGTTTCTGTAGTAACCTTTAAGGTATCTCGGCATAGCGGGTATCGCCTTACCTGTCATGCATAACTCTCTAGAAGCTTCTTTTGGGCATAAAATTGGTCTACTCAGCACCTCCGTCCAGCGGTACGACAAAAATTAAAATTAACGATGCTAAACTCCTTTTTCAGTAATTCGATTCTGATTAATACAAGAATCCTTTCAAATACTTATTCTGTAATGAATTATTCCCCTTCTAAGCGATTTACTTCTATTGATAAATTTAATTACAGCTAATTATACTAACATAATTAAATTAGCATAAGGCAAATGTTTTTCCCGATACATTGGTATCCCCCCCCCCTTCCCGGGGACTTTTGGCCCTGAAACTTATAAATATCTTAATTAAAATTTTCAAGAATGCTAAATGTAATTACTACTCAACTGACAATGAGCATTCTACAGTACTAGTAGAATGAACTATAATATATGCGTACTATTTTATAGAAATCATGAACAAAAACATATTGAAGCTTTTCTTTGCATCGAAAAGATGCCGCCATGTACTCGTAATATACTTGAATGTACTCAATTACCAAGTACCAGTGTAGTAATATTGTCTACCAGCTAGTTTTACCATAAATAAGTTTCATAATTAAAATGTAGAAATAATCGTTGATCGTTGATTATATTTAATTAAATCTTAAACAAATGCGTTTATACACTCTGTGGACAGCGACCCATGCGCAATGGGTGAGTGGGATTACGCCGTCGTCAGTATATATGTGAATAAATAGATCTGTTTGTGAATTAATCAATAGTTAGTGCAAGCGTACCATATTATACTGTGTAGGTATGAGTGAAGAAAGCATATTTGATTGGATTTACATGAATCCAGGTGAATACATTAGATGAATGCAATTTTACCATAAGAAGGTGACAATAGCGCACCTTTCACTCAGTACATTACCTTTAAGTCCTTTGCTAATTTTTATTAATCCACGCTTAAAATGCGGCTCATTTCTTCCCATAATTTTGTTAATCAACAACATAGAAATATTTAGTTCCTTCGGTAAAATAATGCTAATATTTGCTAATTATATGAAAGTGTCATGTTTATAATGTTTTACATTTATATGAATTACAGTTAAAATGAAACTCTAAAGTGTTGAATAACATTTTCGACTTACCGAACTAATTGTGTAGCAAACATACTGCTCAAGTCATTACAATATTTCACAGAATCTAGCCATCTTGAATAATTTAGATGAGATAAATATTAGACTTACAAAAGTATATACAGTAAAATTAAATTAAAACAAGTACACATATCTTCGTTGCAATATTAACATGAATGTTTATTTAAAATTACTTTGTATTAATTTTTTTTTCATTGCTATAATACTGTAACGCCAAATAAGATATTAAAGGTATTCATTTCTTGATTTATAATATTACAAAAAAGGAATTCCATTCGAGGTCAACAAACTATGGTAAATGTGATGAAATCCGCACGGAAATCAACCAACAGGACTTCATAGATTTACCATCAGAAATTTTTATTTAAATTGAAGGAGATATAACAATTCCATCAGTTGCTTCTACTGGTGATGGACCTGCGTTTCCTGCAATTTGGTTAACAAACAATGCATTCTTATTTCTCTTTGAAGACATAAAGTAATTAATAAATTGACTGGAAATCGATAGTGTAAAAAATCCTGGAATCACAAGTCTAATGAAAGGTTATGTCTCCTATAATAAGTTGAATTTTATTGATGACACCAAATTCCATATCTGCATTCCTCTAACTCATTTGTCTGGAGTATTTGAGGATTATAAGAAATGAGTTTTAATGGTAAGTCAAGAATTGGTATTGATTCGAAACCTTATTGATCACAGCCGAATTGGTATTAATCACAAGTCTAATGAAAGGTTATGTCCCCTAAAATCTTTAACATTTTAAATACATAATCTAAGAGAAATGTACAAATAAGTGTAACACTCAGCTTGCCTCTTTTAGACGTCAGCGGGGTGGTACGGAACTATTGGCGTGGGTGAGAATTTGTGGTCAAGAAGAAACCAAAGTAATTTCTCAGTTTTTGCGCCCATGTATTAGAAAAGATCAATGAAAAATAATTTGAGAAATAGTCGTTTAATACGTAAGAGTGTCAATAATCACTTTCAGTTTGATCGCTGCAAACAATCGACAATAGAAAAAGCTATGCCCCGGCCCACCATTGGACAGAATTTAGAACCTTTAGATTTGAAGAAATTATGTCTGGGGTTCAGATGTGAGCTAAATGTTGTGGGACAACCCATTCTTTATTATTATTTTCAAATTAATATGATTAATTAAATGCTGATGAGTATATATTTTATTTACTTCCGTTTAGAAAGAAAACTATGTTGCATCCAAATTAATACTTATGGATTAAGTATTCATTTTATTATACCCCTAAATTTATTAACCGTATTTAATTGTGATTGTATATGTAATAAATTATTCGACTGTAACTCGACTATCTTTTGTGGAGCAATACAGCCTATAAAATTTATTTGATTAATTTTGAGCCAGATTTGCTTTAGTAGGATTGATTTGTTTGGCTTTCCTCAAGCAGAGGTTCTATAGATTATTGGTTAAATACAAATTGTATGGTGTCTGTTTATTCTGAGAACCCCAAAAAAAAATTTTTAATTCTATCTGTTCCGGATAAATTGAGTGTGTTTGAAGTAAAACGTAATTATCCTGTTGAAGCTAGCTCAACTTCAGGTTACAATTTAGAATGTGATAATACAGTATTTTTCACCTTACCTTATGCATACTGCCAATCTTTCCTTAGATAGTATAGACTTTTGAAATTGTCGCAAGTATGTTGTTTTATAAGTAATGGGCTTGCTATGTCCAGTAAAGCAACAAATCATTCTGTGTTCATCCGAAAATATCTATAACGTTTCACTTCGTCGTCAATTAGTCGTCGGAAATTTTCCTTCGATTTCTCTCTTAGATCATGGTTGATGTATAGCCCATCTTCTGCTTTTTTGCATCTTCTTCTTTGGCTAAAGCTACAACAATTGCTCCTAATTCAAGTAATGTTAAACTTGTCAAGACTTTATTAATTAACATAGCAACACAGTATTGCACCACTGAGCCCGTTATACCATTAAAAGCAAAAGGCGTGACGGGCTTGGTGTCAATCCTGTCCGTATCGCACACGTCACGTTGTAATATAAATCGACCTTTACTTCGCAACTGATCTATTGAGCGGTTGACTCTAAAAAGTTGACCTTTCTGGATTCTGAGAGCTCTTAAGCGTTCTTTCCCATAAAAGTATTGAAAATAAACATTTTAGGACAAGGATCAATAGGATAGTTAAAAAAGCTTTACACAGTCAGAGGTTTTGCTATACAGTTTATCAAAAATTTATTGTATTGCCCATCATTACTTGTTGTATCTTTTTAAAATATAGATAATCTCCGTAGTTTATAATTGGAAAGTAGAAGTAATCATAAAAAAGTTACCATTCTTATATTTACTTTTATTTTGGATAAATTTGTCTTATATAATTTCACTCCCTTTGCCGAAATAAAGATAATTGCTGTCAGTCAGTTTATTAACGTATTGGGCAAACTAGAAACTTTCCAATCGACGAACGAACTAGTTTGCGCGTCATTTCGCTTTAAGGATTAAAACTTTATGCGAATGCGTTTATAGCTGTCTTAAATTTAACCAAATTTCCATCTTTGTTCAACACAAAAGAAGCCAACTTTTATCATCAGCTAACGCCAGACTGGCTTCTCTCGAATCAAATAATATCCCTGCCTCGATCTGTAACTATATATCAGCGCTTCCAAATAGAAAAACCTTTAAATAGTAATTTTTAGCCGATTGTAAAACATACTTATGATTCCTGTGGTATGACGAGTGGATTCTTTGGCAAAAACTAACAAATAAGAGGCTATATATATATATATAAAGCCTCTTATTTAGTATAGCTTCCCGCCGATAGATGTCATCAATATACCACAATATCTCAATAAATATCTACATACAGAAATTCTGTCCGCTAATAATTCATCAATAATAGCATCATCTCATCCTCGTCGCCAATTTATTGTGACGTGCCGCTTGGAGTTTTGTGTAGAAAGCCCACAATAATATAAACTCCGTCACAAGTTTAAACGTTGCAATGGTTTAATTTGCTTTCTTGACCCCGCCTTAGCACCGCCATGTGGCCTACTGATATTATCGTTTGAAATTCCTACACCAGAATTATTTACCACCTTACAGGTAGAATTTCCATCATTTAATGCAATATTAGAATCCATTATGATTTTCGCATCAGAATGATCAAACTCAACATCAGCATCTCTTAAAATATTAGAACTATTAGTACTATCATTACAACAATTGCATCATTAAAACTATTTGGGGTAGAACCTCTATCAATAGTATTAGCCTAAGGTGCAATATTTGAACTAGAATCGTCATTCATGCTCTAAAAGACCTGTTTACTTCATTTAAATGTCATTTTCACACGACTGACAAGTTTATCAATTTACATAAGTAAATTCTGCCCCTAATAATCCATCAGTAATAGCTTCGTCTCATCCTCCTCGCCAATTTATTGTGATTTGCCGAGTGGAGTTTTGTGGAAAGGCCCACAATAATTGGGCCTTTGTTGGTTCGACTAGCAACTTTTATTATAGCCTCCCACCGATAGCTGGCGTCAATATACAACAATATTTCCGTTACAAGTTTAATCGTTCGCTCTTTTTACGCTGTTTTTAAGAACTGCTTATAATATTTTATTTAGCCTGTGATATCACTTCAACAAAATTATAAACCACCTTTGATGTAGAATTCCCACCATTTCGTTCCACATTAGAATCCCTTATGATGTTTGCATCAGAATTATCAAACTCAACGTCAGCACCTCTTAAAATATTAGATCTATTAGTACTATCATTACAACTAGAACGTTCAAAATTAGCAGTTGTATTAGTAAAACAAAAGGGCGTAGAATTTCCATCATTAGTATTAGCCTCAACCACAACATTTTAATTAAAATTGTCATTCATTGGTCTAAAAGACTTGTTTACTTGATTTACATGCCGTTTCCAAATCACTGACTGGTTTATCAATTAACATAAGTAAATTCTGTCCTTTAATTCTTTATCACTCATCCTCGTCGCCAGTTTAGAGTGGTGTGCCGAGTGAAGTTTTGTGTAAAAGTTTCACAATAATATAAAATGAAAGTAGGTAGCTATTATTATACTATTATAATAAAATGTTATTAACAATATATAATATAATATTATTATTAATAATATTTAAACAACATTTGAATTAGAATTGTCATTCATTGCTCTAAAAGACATGTTTACTTGATTTACGTGCCGTTTCCAAATCACTGACTCATTTACCAATTAACATAAATAAATTCTGTCCCTTAATACTCTATCACTAATAGCCTCATCTCATCCTCGTCGCCAATTTATTGTGGTGTGCGAAGTGAAGTTTTGTGTAAAAGGTTCACAATAATATAAAATGAAAGTAGGTAGCTATTATTATACTATTATAATAAAATATTATTAATACTATATAATATAATATTAGTATTAATTATATTTAAACAACATTTGAATTAGAATTGTTATTCATTGCTCTAAAAGACTTGTTTACTAGATTTACGTGCCGTCTCCAAATCACTGACTCGTTTACCAGTCAACATAAATAAAGTCTCTCCCATAATACTTTATCACTAATAGCCTCATCTCATCCTCGTCGCCAATTTATTGTGGTGTGCAGAGTGAAGTTTTGTGTAAAAGGTTCACAGTAATATAAAATGAAAGTAAGTAACTATTATTCTTCTTCTTATCACGCCCTCTCCTCATAAGATTGGCGATCCATATGGCTAACATTGTCCTGGATACAGCAGCTCTAAATATCTCAGTCGAAGTGCATCCGAACCATCT
>WYDF02260166.1:8056-19369 GCA_009867245.2 Adranes taylori
CGTTTTTCTCATCGCAATACGTCTACGGTTTTCTTCCTTGCACCCCCCCCCCCTCCACTGTGTTTCGTATCCTGCGACGTTTTTAATTTCATTTTAGTTGTTTTTGGGTGTATCAATAATTATTTTGTTTTATCCTGATTCAGCTTAAGGCCGTATCTCTTGCTCTTATCTTTGAGTCTGACGATTATGCCTTTAAGTTATTCCTTTGAGGCCGCCAGCACTACTGTTTCGTCTGCAAACTATCGCAGACTATTTATTTTTGCCTTCCTATCGTTACTCCTCTTTATCAATGACGACTTCCACGTTGTATTTTCTGGGCTATACCTCTTATTTTCTTTTCATGATTTGATTTCAAAGCAAAAAAAAAAGATCAGTACATGTTGTATTGTATTAGAAAATATCCGATCAACATAAATTCGTTTGTATGGGAAAATCGTACAATTTATAAAAATTTGCTATATTAATGATTGTAGTTAACTGTTTTGATTAAATCTAATTTGTTGAAATATTTATTTTATTTAAATAATTATGATAATAAAAAAATAAATACTGAAATATATATTTAAAATTCCTACAATTAGTCAATATATTCTGTAAATTATGTAAAACTTAATAAATAATTTTTTGTATATTAAATATACGCTACACACATAAATCTTATTTAAAATGTTATTATTTGTTGAAAAATTTATTCAAAAAAAAAAGCTTTTCAAACTATCTGTGGTTATAAAAACTAAATGTTGCTACAGTTTCTATAAGTGTCTACATTTATAAAATTAAATGTTGTTAAATGCTTGCAAATGTTTATTGGTTTGTTGTTTTGAAGCAATTTTATGGCCATCTTTACATATTTTATATAGTACTTCTTGCTATGAAAATAATTTCCATTTTGAACATAAAATACAATATTGATATATTTATTGCTCGTACAATATTTTAGGTTCAATTCAAAAGGTTATTTCAATACTAAAATTAAAAGTATTCCTTAACTTTCTAAAAAATCATATTAAATAACAAGTCGCATTAAGTATAAAATTTGACACGTTATTTGTTGAAGCACAAACTAAACTTTTCTTGCCTAACCGATGTTTCTAGTTTCTTTAACATTAAAATGAACATAAGAAAAAAATACTTGGTGCCATTTTTATATTATTCCAAATGTTAAACACTCTTTTATCTGTTTACGTTTGAAAAGAGTGAGAAACTTGTGGTATCATTGATGATGCATATTTGAATATGTTATTTCTAATGATTGAAAATCAATTCCAGAATTATAATTAACTAATAAAAATGGGGTGTGAAGTGAACCTTGTGATATGTATCTAATTCTATATTTTGTCCCGTTTCATAAAATTCTTAACAATAATCAAATTCTTACCTAACTTGCATTTGATTAAAAAGATTTTTTAGAAGTATTATTGCCGTTGAAAATGGCGAAAATTTTCTTTGATTGATGGCCTCTCGGCTAGAACTGATGGCCTCTCCACCAAAAGAGGATGCCGTTCCGCAAATAGATGATGGCGGGCTTCCGTCATATTCTCTCATATCAATATTACAGAAGACTTGTTCTAAAAATGATGTTGAAGAGTAAACATAATAAGGAATTCTTGCCGAGGCCTCCTGTTTATTTGAAATTCGTTTGAGAACTCCTTTTAAATTTAAATTTTGCAGCTTGAAAGGTCCAATCTCGTCTTTATTAATCGTGTGAGTTGTTTTGTTATTCCCTGGTATACTAAATTAAAATAGAGTAGCGTACATTATATACTTGCCTGTATTCCAAAGAGTTCGATTTGTTAGAGATGTAATCATTTTTCCAATAGTCTCTAACAAGTGGCAACTCGTTAAAATAAATTGATTTTCTTTAATTTATTATTTTTACGAATTGATCATAAAGAGATCTGTATAAACAGGTTTAGGTTTCTTCAGCAATAATTTCTCCATAAATTATTTGTGTCTGAATTTTTTCTTCTACATTTATATGTAGGCGAATTAGTTTCGCAAATTTATGTTTCATATTTTCATCTACTTGTGTATTTATAAAAGCTTCGTTTCGCTTAGATAATTCTGCAGATTCCTGATGGTATTCCTTTTCAATTTAACCTATCTTGTATGCATTTCTTGTATAAAAATATCAATATTAAATATTTTAATAGATATTGTGAAACAAAAATCGAATACCTTAGAATAATAATTGTAAATACATATCAAACATAGACTGTTGGACCGAAATATATTTCTACAGCCTTGCCACACTGGTGGCGAAACATGTAAATGTAGTAAAATCAATATTAGAAGAGAAGTAAATAAAATTATTGTTACCAAAATAAGTTTTTTAATAAACATATATTTTTTTTTAATATTCCGTATCACAACAATAAATTTTGAACTCAATGAAAACCTAATAGGAAAATTGGTGTGGAACTATAACATGCAGCTTGTCACCTTGTAAGATTTTGAATACTTTAATTAATTTCGAAACAAAAAATAAATAAAAGATATACTACAAATAAATTTTTTATTACTTTTCGGCTTTTATACAAAACACTCACTAACCAAATAATGATCTAATACTCATAACTGCCATTCGAAGCGTGCTGTAGGGATCCGCCTCCTCCACCGCCTCTTGACGAACCAAAACTTTCCTGAAGGCGCCATAACTTTCTGAAGGCGTCGAATAGCGCGTTGAGCCGTCAAATCTGCAACCACAACTACCGGCGCCAGATCCACCGCTAGATGCACCATAAGTTTGTGAGGGTGCACCATAAGTGATTGATGCTTTGAATCACTAGAACTGTCTCCATCACCAAAAGAGAATGGCGCTCCGCAAGTAGATGATGGCAGGCCTCCGTAGCGTGATGAAGACTTACCAGTATGACAAAATAATCATTTGTGGGTCAAAACAAGCTATTGAGATCGAATTTAAAACCAGTTGGTACCTCAATATGTTTCTAATTGGAATAGGATTAATCAACATAAGCTGTAGCTTTTTTGGCCCGAAACTATTATGTCTAAGTTCATCGTACAAAGTCTGCCTTAAGTTTATCCTCACCACCTAGATTTAGCAATAATTAGGAATTCTTGCCGAAAGACTATTGTATACTTAAAATTCATTCGAGAATTCAATTTAGTTGTCAATTTTTCCGCCACCACCGCCTCCTAACGATCCAAAACTGGAGGCGCCATAACTTTGTGAAGACGCCAAATAGCTCGTTGAGCCATCAAATCCGTCACCAAAACTATCGGCGCCAGATCCACCACTAGGTGAACCATAAGTTTGTAAGAGGCGCCATAAGTGCTTGATGGTATCCTGCCCATTAAAGTCTTACTCTTCTTACTTCTACTAATATATGATGTGCCTCATTCACACTGTATAACTCTCCGTTTCAAGAATTTATCAGATTCCATTTTCACTGTCCGTAGATTTTCTTAAGGGTTTTATGCTCCCATGCATCGCTTCATAACAAATGGCTAAATTATTGTTTGATAAATCCCTTTTTCATGTTACTAAATTGTTTCTGACTTAATACTTTTAGAAGGATTCATTGATTTGAACCATTATTATCCTCGGTGAAGTTAAATCCCCAGGTACATATAAAAGTTGTCGAGATTTTTAAACACTTTGCAATTTATAAAGCTTTTGATACTTGATGTTAGGGTGTCTCCATCTCTTTTTTCACGAAATCATTCATATCAAACACACAACAGTCATATCAAACATAGACTGTTGGACAGAAATATATTTTTACAGGCTTGCCTCATCGGTGGTGAAACATGTAAATCTCGTTAATACATATATATTTTTTATTATCCATTGCATATCACAACAATAAACTTTGAACTCAATAAAAACCCAATAGGAGAATTGGTATGGGGCTAAAGCGTGCACTTGGTCACCAAGTAAGATTTGATTACTTTTAAGTAATTTAAATCGAAACAAAAGATAAACTACAAATAAATTATTTATTATTTTTCGGCTTTTATACAAAAATAAATTTTCTAATTATGTACAAGCATTTTGAAATATTCTTCATTTTAAGCGTACTGATAGACACTCACTGACCACATGACATCAAGCATAATTATCTAATATTGATAACCGCCATTCGAAGCGTATTGTTGGATTCCACCCCCACCACCGCCTCCTGACGATCCAAAACTTGGAGCGCCATAACTTTGTGAAGGCGCCGAATAGCTCGTTGAGCCGCCAAATCCGCCACCAAAACTGCCGCCGGCAGATCCACCGCTAGGTGCACCATAAGTTTGTGAGGGTGCGCCATAAGTGCTTGATGGTTTGAAACCGCCATTACTGTAACTACCGCTAGAACTGCTTCCACCAGCAGAGGAGGGCGCTCCATAAGTAGATGAAGGTTTGCCACTATGACAAAATAATCGTTTCAAAATCAGAACAAACAATTTAGCTCAGATTTAAAACCAGTGTTATTAATCACTGAATTATTTAGAATATTGTTTGACAATACAACAAAAAGCTGCAGTAATGGAAAAGTATGTGCTATAATGAAATGAGTTTTATAAAAAGATCTATTGAATTATAGATTGCTTTAATAATATAAGTAAAGTAAATGTGATAAGATATATTACCCTCCATTAAAACTAGGAGCTCCGTAGGTACTTGATGGCGTTTTGCCGAATCCTCCATTGCCACCACCAAAACCTGGAGCTCCATATGATGTGGATGGTCGTGCTCCGCTACCACCTGTGCCTCCTCCAAAGCTGGGTGTACCATATGATGTTGAAGGAGATCCACCGCCGTGTCCTCCGCCTATGCTTGGAGCACCATAACTACTGGAAATTCCGCCGCCGCTATGACCGCCACCGCCAAAGCTTGGCGCACCGTATGATGTTGATGGGCGACCTCCGTTACCACCAATACCTAACCAAAATTGAATTATAATAATTATAGTGAAAAGATCTTCTAAATTCCACCAACACATTTTGAAATAACATTTTAACACATCACGTTCAGATTACAAATATGATCAAAAGGAACAACATTTACTTCGTGATTTAATTTACCAATATCGCTGATTTAATTTACCCTAGTAAATCACGAAGTAAATAATAGTATTGCACTTGATCATATGGCCAGGAGGGCGCTAAATGAGGATGTACGGCAGCATGGCGGCAGGTCTTGGGGAGCGACAATTGAGTAGAAATATTAATTGTCAAATTTTGCCTGACACCCCGGCATCAATATAGTTAGGCGCGCCCCTGATCATGGATTATCACGCAATCAATCTTATAAAAAGTCCATTTCTCCATTAGTGTAGGTAAATAAGTACTAATAATAATAATTTATAGGTAAATAAGTAGTAATAATGATAATTTACTTACTAAATAAAAGGTTAGAAAAAACAACAAAATATTACCTGGAGCTCCATAAGTGCTAGAAATGCCTCCTCCAATGCCGCCGCCAATTCCCGGTGCACCGTAACTGCTCGAAGGCGCTTTTGAACCTCCATTACCAAAGCCAGGTGTACCATAGCTCGTGGAAGGTGGCCTTATACTTCCTCCTCCTCCTCCATGTCCACCTCCATTAATCCCTGGTACACCGTATGAACTTGATGGTCGGGATGGTGCGACAGGCGTACCATAACTCGTGGATGGTGGGCTGGCTTTTCCTCCTCTAGAGGTATAATTAATATATCCAAAAGTTATACATTTGTAATCGTAATGAAACTTTATTTACAACATTAAAAATACAAAAATTTCTTTAAATTTTAATAAGAATTTTATACTTGTTCTTCGGAAATACTTAGTCTTAGTATAAGTAACCTCTATACCAAATAAATCATCATATTTAGAAAATAGAAAGTGAGAGTATTAATTTGCTTTACTAAACCACTCGTACAAAAATTTCCTTCGTTACAACACCTCTCTTTTTGCCTCAAACTAATTTTTACATCACGCAAGAGCTTATTTTTAATGCTATATTGGTTATGCTTACTAACTAAGTATTCCGTTTATAACATATAAAACACTTTTCTTGCGATCTTATATTTTCCCAACTATTGTTGCAATTTCTGATGAATGTTTGCTGATTTCTGTCTGCAGTTGGTAAGGGAATCAAATTCACAACAAGCTAAAGAATGATCAGTATATGTATTTATGCAGATATTTAAAGCAGGTGCCATTATTTGAAGCTAATATATTACAAAATAATAATAATATTTATAGAATAAATATTTATATTTACCCTCCTACGCCTCCACTAAAACTAGGAGCACCATAGCTTTGTGATGGAGCTCCATAACTTTGTGAAGGTGCGCCACCACTATAACCACCATTTCCGCCACTGTATCCGCCATTTCCTCCAGAATATCCACCGCCTCTCTGGCCACCTGTAAGTTATAAATTTAAACAGCAGTGAAAAGATTTATATATAAACAATTTTTTTTATAAGATAATGTATGTTATATAAATGAAAAATTTTATAAGCATTTCGCAAGACTTGTAGTTCGTAGAGCGCCAGTATGTGAGATGTTCTTTAATTCTAGTCAATAATGAGAATTCAAAAACACCTCAGATGTCGAATTCAAGATGATGCTTCAGATGGCTAGTTTTTAACGCATTTGATTAAAAGTTCTACATATTTATATTTTTGGCTATTTTTCTTATTTTCAGTGCATATTGATGTTCGACAAAATATTCACATTTTCATAATTTATGGTCAGCTCTTAAGCATGATTTAAAAAAACCAAGAGCACATTTTTTCTTAATTTAGTGGTTTAGATGATTCGATCTTACATCAATCGTATTACATTAATATTCGTAAGTTTCATTAACATCTGTCGGATTTTAAACCAGAATGATTTTGCATTGTAAATTTTGATCGGAATTTTTTATGAAATGTTCATTATCAATAAAAATTTTATACGAGCTAATGTGAATTTAAGAGTAAAACTTGTAAAATTTAAATAAGTCATGCTATATGAAATCTATATCTTTCTTGTAACTACAAATATATTAATATAAAATATAGAAATGTACCTCCTGAATAACCTCCTCCTCCACTACTATATCCTACAGAGCTACCGCCGTTGTATCCACCTGAACTACTACCACTATATCCTCCTGAACTACCGCCACTATAGCCTCCTGAGCTACCACCACTATATCCACCAGCACCTCCAGAATAACCGCCTCCACCGCCACCTGACGGTGCTCCGTACGACTGAGAAGGTGCAGCATAAGATTGTGAAGGAGTACCACCACCGCCGCCGCCTACACTATATCCTCCAAAACCTCCTCCCCCGCTTGATGGAGGTAAATAACTACCTCCAGGACGACCAGATGGATAACCTCCTCCTCCTCCAACAAGTGGTGCTGTAAATTCCAAAAGAACATTTTAAGTCATAGCTTTCAAAAGCATAACACTGTATAAAAAATGGGTTATTTAAGTCATCTTAAAGAAATCTATAGTTATAAAATTAATCTTATTTAAATAGAATCAAATCCCACAAGAGACTTTAAAAACATTGAAGAGTTTCATTTTAATGAGAACTTACAATTTATTTAGTGAGGTTACTACAAATCTAAATGTAATTCTTCAAATATAGAAGATAGTTAGCAGTTCAATTATATTATAAAATGCAGGAGAATAAGTTGGAATATTTGATCCATCATTTCTATTTCCTCTCCTATTTCTAAAGTGTAACTAAACATTTGAAAACAATATTCGTCACTCAGTAAATTTTTAGAGCGTTTGATATATTTTTGAACAAAATGTTGAATGTCCTTTGATGTTAAATCCTCCATCAGCTATTTCGATGAATTCAGCATTAAAAGTTCATACATTTCTCTCTCAATCTTTTGAAATGAAATATCATAACTGTTTCCACATTTTGAAATTCAAAAATATTGTAGGAGACTAAATAAATCAAGAGATTATATCACGTTAGAGATTATATCAATGAATTAAGCGAATTAAGTGAATTACAAGAGATTATATCAATGAATTAAGTGAATTAGAAAATACTTGGACTCACCCTGATAAAGTTTTAAGGAAAAACTCTTTATATCAATTTGAATTATGAAAATTTAAATTCTGAATTATGGAACTCAAGAAAATTATAGGGAGCTAAATAATTCAAGGGATTAAAAGTGATTATGTCACTTTCAAATAATTGAAATATATTCTGTGGTACCTAGACTCACCTTGATAAATATAAGAATTTTTAACAAAAAAATCATTATTCTGAATTATGGTACGCAAGAAAATTTAATGGAGCATTATATCAATTTGAACTCCAGAAATTTAAATTCTATATTATGGAACTCAAGAAAATTATATGGAGCTAAATAATTCAACTAATTAAAAATAATTACGCCATTCTCCCAATAAATTAAGTAAATTAGGCAGTGCCTAGAATTACCTTAATAATAATAATAATAATAAACCTTTATTTTGCATATAAATTTATAAAAAAGACATATAATACACACAAAAATTACATAAAATATAGAAAAACAATAATATAAAATAAAAGAATTTTTCTCTTCACTAAGTAATTAAAACTAGAAGTCATTAAAATCATTAAAACTAGCAGTACTAATTTGTAATTCTATAGTAATTGCTTGAATACATTATAATTTAGTAGTTACAAGGATGACTTTTTATGACTTTAATATTTAAGAATATCACTTAATTTTTTAAATCCTCTACTTGTGCTCTTAAAATGAGATATTTTTTGTTGTTATGAGATGACCTGATATGCCGCTTTTACTTCCATTCTTTACTCTTTGTCTTCTTCGCTATTTTTTTTTCATTATTTTCTCCCCATTGCCACTCTGCCCTAAACACACCCTCCAATTCCTTGATTCCTCCCTTTCCTTCTTCGTCCATCCAATCAATTCGCACTCATTCACCCAATGCTCCCACGTTTCCTCCCTCCCTACTTACCTTAATAACATTAAGAGTTTTAACAAAAAAATCATTTCAATTTGAATTCTGCAAATTTAAATTCTGAATTACGGAACTCAAGAAAATTATTTGGACCTACATAATTCAGAGGTTAAACACGATTATCTCCCATTTTCTCAAATAATTTAGAAAATTAAGTAAACTTTCACATCCTCAATAAATTAAGTAAATTAGGCAGTATCTAGTATCACCTAAATAAAATTCGAAATTTTAACAAAAAAATCATTATATGAATTTGAATTCTGCTATTTTCAATTCTGAATTGTTGAATGCTAGAAAATTATAGGGAACTAAATATTTCAAGGAATTAAACGTGAACAATAAAATAAGGAAACTAGGCAGTACCTGGACTCGCCTAAATAAAGTTAGGAATTTTTAACAATCAATTTGAATTCTGAAAATTTCAATTCTGAGTTATGGAAGTCAAATTAATGGAGCCAAATAACAAGCGATTAAAATTAATTGTTATTTTCAATAAACTAAGTAGAATCATTATATCAATTTAAATTCTGGTAATTTGAATTCTGAATTGTAGAACTCAAAAAAATTATAGGGTGCTAAAAGATTCGAGGAATTAAAAGTGAGTCAAAGTGATATGTCACGTGCTCAATAAACTAAGCAAATTATGCTATACCTGGACTCACCTTAATAAAATTACGAATTTTTAACCAAAAATTATTATATAAGGCTAGAAAATTATAGGGAACTAAATAATTCAAGGACTTAAACGTGATTAAATGTGAATAATAAATTAAGGAAACTATGCAGTACCTGGACTCACCTTAATAAAATTACGAATTTTTAACCATCAATTTGAATTCTGGAAATTTAAATTCTGAATTATGGAAGTCAATTATATGGAGCCAAATAACCCAAGCGATTAAAATTGATTGTCATTTTCAATAAAGTAAGTAGAATCATGATATCAATTTAAATTCTGGTAATTTGAGTTCTGAATTATTGGAACTCAAAAAAATTATAGGGTGCTAAATGATTCGAGGTATTAAAAGTGATTCCAAATTTTATAAATAATTTAGAGTTTTAAGAAATAATTTTTAATCAAAAATTAATGTATCCGGTTGAATTCTGGAAATTTACATTCTGAACTGTGGAACTCAAGAAAATAATATGAAGCTAAATACTTAAGGATTTAAAGTGATTATGCCATTTTCTACATAAACTAAGCAGTACCTAGACTCACCTTATTACAATTAAGAATTTTGAACAGAAAACGAACAGAACAGAATTTTGAACAGTACATTAATTTGAATTCTGGAAATTTCAATTCTGAATTATAGAACTCATGTAAATTATATGTAACTTAATAATTCAAGGGATTAAAGTTGATCATGTCATTTTCTCAATAAATTAAGTAAATTAGACAGTGTCTAGATTTATTTTAATAACATCAAGTGTTTTAACAAAAAAATCATATCAATTTAAATAATGTAAATTTAAATTCTGAATTGCGGAACTCAAGAAAATTATTTAGAGCTACATAATTCAAGCGTTAAAAATGATTATCTCATTTTCTCACATGATTGAGTAAACTAAGTTGTACTTAAACTTACCTTTTAAGAGTTCAAAAAAATCATATTAAATTGAATTTTGAAAATGTAGATTCTGAATTAATGCAAGTAATTAAGTAATTTTTATAAATAAAATAAGTTAATTAGGCAGTACAATTAAGAATTTTTAACAAAGAAAATTACTGCATCAATTTGACTTCAATACTGAATTATGGAACTCAAGTAAATTTTATGGAGCTAAATAATTCAAGGCATTAAAATTGATTATGTCATTTTTTCAATAATAAAACGGTACCTAGACTGACTGAGCTTACTAAAATTAAGAATTTTAACAAGAAAATCATTTCAATCTGAATTCTGGATATTTAAATTCTGAATTATGGAACTCAAGAAAATTATATGGAGCTAAATATTGCAAGGAATTTAAAGTGATTATGACTTTTTTTTGAATAAATTTAGTAACTGAGGCAGTACCTAGACTCACCTTAATACAATTAAGAATTTTGAACAAAAAAAATTACTACATCTCTTTGAATTGTGGAATTTTCAATTCCGAATTATAGAACTCAAGTAAATTATACGGAGCTAAATAATTCAAGGCATTAAAATTGATTATGTAATATGCTCAAGTAAATTAAAACTTACCTTAATAAAATTAAGAGTTTTAACAAGAAAATCATTTCAATTTGAATTCGGGAAATTTAAATTCTCAATTATAGAACTCAAGAAAATTATATGGAGCTAAATAATACAAGGAATTAAAAGGACGTACGGATTTAATAACATCCTAGGTGCGCAGGCTAGTGTTATTATAGCGGTTTTTTCGCAATCCCGTCCAGTCCC
>WYDF02260177.1:0-33450 GCA_009867245.2 Adranes taylori
TAAACTAGTTTTGGTCGGTAACTAAAATTCCTTGTGAAGAACGCTCAACTCGATTCAATTAATAGGTCATAGGTCATACCGCTTAATAGGTCATCCAATTAGACAATTTGATTTATATGATTAATCGAAATTAAGCTTTAAAATAAGTGAAGTAAATGTGATTGTAAATAAAAGATAATTAAATAATCCACAAGATTTTTATGTAGTGGAACAATTTTCAATTTTTTATTTCAAATTTTGCAAAGTAGTACCTTGCACATGGCCTCTGCGATTCATCCCATTGCTGCATAATATTCACCAGAAAACGATGTTGCCACGTCTTAAATTTAACAACCTTTTTCTTTTGTTACTTTTTGTTATATACCTAGACTGTTTCTGCCCTAGTCTCATAACCTTCTACTAGTTAATGTTCTCCGTCCACATGGAATTCTCCCATCTTCGTCCACTTGCCCCTAATCATTGCATGGAGTTTACATTTCTCTAGACCAAAGTTCATACAGATATCAGAGCTGAATTGTCTTGTTACTTTTAGGAAGTATTTTAGCTGACTTTCCCTTGAAAGTCAGACGACTTAAAGCCGAGCAAACAGCTTTAAGTCGTCCATGTATAATAAGTGATTGTGGTACATATCTGAATCCTTGCTGCCTTCGTAATAGTGCTGTAAGTTTTAAAGCCAAACAAAACCATAAAGGGCTTAGAGAATCTCCCTCGAATATCTCCCTTTTTATTTCTACACTTCCAGAGTCGATATTGCGCTTTGCTTTTTATTAGATGTGTTTTTCAGCGCGACATTGTTTTTTCTAAAAACATCTTGATATGTGGCTCTATTCGGTATATGTCTAGGACTTCCATAAACCATGTATGTGGCACGCTCTCAACGGCCTTTTGATAATCTATATAAACCGTATAAAGTGCTTGGCCTATCCCGTAATTATTGCTTTGAAATTTCTAGGGTTTTTCTTGCAGCCCTTTTGTTGTTCACCAAGTAAGTTATGTTTCTCGAAATGACTATATCTTTTCGGCCAGTAGTTTATATATCGTTGGCAGGCAGATAATCGGTCATTTCGCCGGGTCTTCGGCGAAATGACCGGTTTATAGTATACCTGTTTCGGAGATCAGCCCAGTTATCCCCAAGAGCCAAATTATCCCCAAGAACATGAAATCTGATATCATGCGTCTCAAGTATTTCAGTATAGGTTTTTGTATCTTATGTGTAGGAGTAAAGCTCTTATACCAAAAATTATGCACAACGTCTAATCCTGGTGCTTTCCAGTTACTCGACTTTATTATTAGAGCTTCTTTTTTTCGGCTTCAGTTAGTTATCTTTCTTTCTTCGGATCTCCATTTAGTAACTTTATGCCTCACACTGTTAGTCCAAATGTTGCTCGAGAATTGCTTGTCAGTCTCGGGCCCGGACATTTATCACGGCCTGTCTGTTCTTCTGATTGGTAGAAGTATTTTTCGCAGTTTTGAAGTGTAATTTGGATCCTTCCTTACTTGTGCAATTTTATTCTTTTTCAGTCGTGCTGAAACCACAAGTAGTTTTTGTACTAAGAACTCTCTGACTTCTTTATTGTTGGTAGGTTCTGTAGTTTTATAGTTCCTTTGTGCTTCATTGTTATAAGGGTTATTTGTGACATTTCCTCTCTTGTGTTTTATTTGCTCAATATTCACGTAGTAAAACAAAATCTAAACTGATGGCACTATCCGAATACCTCTGGATCCACATCACTTAATTTAGTTCATTTATGGAATTTAGTTTCTACGTGTGACCTTGACAAATTGGTTACTAACTGTCTTATATTTAAAATGTATTTTGAGATATTGATTTTTCTTCAACATATTTAAGTTATAAATATGTAAGTAATGACAATATTTTAGTTATTGTATAATAGGATTAACTTTTTTAAAGGTATTTTGATTTAAGCAAAGCAATAATTTAATTTCCAAATCATTATAACTTTCAAAAACGTTTCATTAATTTAACCATAGACGGCACCATTCTCTTTAATCGAGAACAACGTTCTCCAGAAAGTTGTACTACGGCATCAGTAATAGCGTACATCATATTTTTATAAATGTAAATAGTAAATTATTACATTAAATTTTTTTTTCAAAATTTAAAATGTTGATAATAATTTTCTCACAGTGGCATGAAACACTTGCTGAAGGTGTTATTTACTTGCTTTAATCAATTTACTGTTATTAACTTAGCTATTTTCAGTTCTTCTGAAGGAGGGGTAATTGTTTCCCCGAAACATGTCAAGTTTAAGTATTCAATGTTCCTCGTAGCTGAGTAAACTGATTCCGTTCAACGGCTGGAGGCATTGGTTATGTTAATTATATGAAATATATAGAGTTTTTGGAGCACTTAGTTTTAATTCATTGAAATGAGGACTCCAACACTGAAACGTACAAAATTCAGTTTTATAGTTACTAGGTTACTATAATGAGGTTCGCTGTTTTTTTTTTCACTTCAGCGGATGCGTTATTGGTTTCAACTTTAGTTAGGTGTACGATATGTCTTCTCAGATCTGCAATTTTATTCGTTGGATGTTTTTCGTTTTACAGGTTGGCGCTGACAGGATATATCCACTATTTTTACACCATGCATTTCTAGCACCGCATGAACTCCGACATATTCTAGCAGGTTCAGTTCTAACAGGCTGACGTCAGATCTGGCGTAGGCTCATGGCTTTACTAATCAATTTATTTGCGGATTCCGTAGTTTTAATCTAGGCAGTCTTTGTCTATATTATGGCTCCATTTAACTAATGCTTTATTAAATTTGAATTCTAGCTGATTTTCCCAATCCTCTTTGTTTTCTGAAGGTGTTGTGTTTTCAGGCTCCGGTTGTAGTTTCTACTTACTTTACTTTGGTGGCGTTACAGTCCTTTAAGAACCCGGACCTTGTCTACAACAGACTTTCGCTCCTAGCATGCGAAGATCCTCCTCTACGTCATACAGCCATCTAAGTTTAGGGCGACTCATGCATCTTCTTCCTAAAGGTTTTAAGTTAAGAACTTTCTTTTGGCACCAACTGATCTCCCATTCTCTGGATGTCGACCCAACGTAGTATTTTTGCCTTGATGCCTCACATGATCGATGGAGCATTATAGATGACTTCCTGTTCTTTATTGGTTCTGATTCGCCACTCATTGTTCTCGTAAAATAAGTGCCAAACATCTTGCGAAGGACTTTTCACTCCCAGACGCACAGTAGCTTCTCCTCTTTTTTCCTGTCAGTCCAAGTTTCTGAGCCATACAAGACCACTGGCTTGATAATGGTTTTATACACCAAAAGTTTAAATTTTTTAGAGACAAGGGCAGATTTAAGTAGCTGCTGGAAGATAAAGAAGCACAGGTTCTCGCTAGGGCTTACAATACCGGGATCCCGAATACCGGAATCCCGGACGATTTTTGTCCGTTATTAAAAACCGGTATTTATGTAAAAATACCGGTATCCCGATATTTCAAATATCAAATACATACCGGTATTCAGATTTTAGTTCGGTATTGTAAGCCCTAGTTCTCGCTACTCTTGCTTTGATTTAGTTGGGTACTTCATTGTCGGGTCTTAGGATGCATCCCAAATATTTAAATGCAATGACCCTTTGGTAAGCATAGTGTTCCGCATCTGATTGAGTTCCTAGTGTTTATTATATACTTTATCTCTTCCTTGATGACGTGCAGCCCCATTTTCTTAACTTCGTTTTCGAGGGTTTGTACGTTCTCGTGTAGTTGTCTGCTGTGTGTGGGTAACATAGCAATGTCCTCAGCGAAGGCGTTACTCTGGGACGTTCTATTAAATATTGTGCCTCCCTTTGTTGGTAATTTCCTCATGACGCATTCCAAGGCGATGTTGAAAAGAGTACCTGATAATGAGTCCCCTTGTTTAAGACCATTGTAGATATCAAATTACTCAGAAAGTTTCTCATGTATTATGACTCTACTCTTGGAATACAGCAACGTTATTCGTACGAACTATCTCAGTTTCCGTGGTATACCAAGTTCCTGCATTGCGTGGTAGAGCTGCTGGCAGAACATTATAGTAGGCGGTTTTAAAATCTTGCTTTGTTGAGGACTTTAGCGAAGATCTTGTACCCTATGATGAGCAACGATATCCCTCTTATAGTTTCCGCAATGCGTCTTATCGCCTTTTTTTATGTAGAGGTACAATAACAGACATATTCCATTCCTCCGGCATTTCCTCTCTTGACCAAATGTTTTTAATAAGGTTGTGCATTTGATCGGTGAGTTTCGCTCCTCCATACTTGAATACTTCTGTCGGGAGTATGTCTTATCATGCGGCGCGATGATTGGTTATTTTCTTTATTGCCTCTTCTACCTCGTTCGGAGTAGGCTCTGACCCGTTCCCGTGTGTGGTTGCCACCCTTTTTTCACTTCCTTAAGTCCTTTATAAAGTTGTGTTTCTATGGCTTCCATATTTAAGTCTCAAGCTACTTGTTTTCTAATCTCTATTGTTTTATTGTTTGATATGCGCTTATTTCGCATGACCTTCCTCCTGTGATCGAGCATATTCTGAACAGTTCTGTTGGCTAACTTTGGAAATTTTGTAACAACCATTTTGTTCTTGTTCTGTTTCAATTTATTAAGTAATTGCATCGGACGATGTATTCGTTCGTTTCCAAATGTCCATTTCAACCTCTGCCGTCTAATGCCTTTCATCGTGGTCCGAGATTCTTGACCTTCAAGAACAGTTCTGGAAGTTAGGACTGTTTTTGTTTAGGGTTGTCCCAGCTAGTTTGTGGGTTTAAATTTGATGATGTCGTTCTTTCTACTTGTCTGCTTCACAAGTTGAATATTCTACTATTTCTTCTAAACTCATTTCCTTCTTCATAGTGCAAATTCGTCGTCGTTGAATCTATCACGAAAGATTTCTCAAATTTTTTTTCCCCATATTGGGTGTGGCATTTATTATCGTCTACCTGCAAAAGACCGCAAGTGTGCTTTCGTGTGTATATGTATATATGATATTTTCGTTTATTATTATTAAAACCAAGAAATTCTATATAACACTAGAACTTCAATGAGACTATTTCAATAGTTAATACACGAACCGATTTTGAGAAAGACATTTTATTAACTTTTTAATAATACTATGTAGTTTTACTAAAATAAAAAACCATGTTGTAAAAGTTAACTGATAGCTCTAAATAAGCCATCAAATTATTTTATTTACAGAATTGACATTTTTACAAAACTTTACAGAATTTTTGTCTGTACAATTCTAAATAAGAGACATTATTATTATGTTTAACTTTAATGATACAATCATTAAGATAATATGGCACAATAAACAACAAGAGTCGAGACAAATGATAATGTTTTAAAGAATTATTTTCTTGCCAAAAGGAAATTTTACTCGAATTTGTCTTGACTAAAACAACTTAAATTATACATGGCTTACTTAAAAATACAAACAATGCTTGTGTTAATGTAAATCACAAAATATTAACAAGGGATATATCTAGAATTATAACAACGAATTTGTATGTGGTATAACATTTATTTGTCGAAATTATATATAAATATAATTTTCAAAAATAAGTTTCTTTTGAAAAATATAATAAAATAAATATAAGTGAAGTACCACATAAAACACTATGTAAATTATAATGTTAACATGGATATAGTGAAATTCAAACAGTTCTTAATTATACGTAATTAAATTTTGGTTGTTTGTTAATAAAAAATTATAAACAAAAATTGACTATGAAATATTGTATTTTGACTTTTTTCTTTATTATCACTACAATAGTCTTCCCTATTTTGCAATCAAGTTCTTAATGCTTCCAGTGATCTACAACTTGTTCACCAACTGAAAAACACAAAGAAAACACTACATTTTAGATTGATTTCCTAAAAGCTAAAAGTGCACTCAGAAGCCTGTAAAATTAAATGCAGGTATTTCGTTTTAACGGAATAGTTTCCTGCATGATTTTAAGCATTCAAATAATAAAATACTGTAATAAAAAGTATATTTAGTGGAATAAGTGATAAAAATTATTCCAAAAAGTTATTTATGTATTTTTTTTTGAATAAATACATTGCAATCAAAATTTAAATAAACTTGCGCGGGTTTTTTATTGATGACATGCTAAATAAATTTTAGCTTTGTGCTTTTATTTCGGCATATAATATAAAATACCCAGTACAAAACTGAACACGAAATTTGTTTCATAATGCTCTTGGACAAAGAAGTCGGTTGCACTTATTACAACACTGGCATTTTAATCTTTCTTGTGAAGCACTTATGATGCGAACAATCCAAAAATATCAACTATGTTTGTGTTTAAATCGAAGTTGATAGCTCATTTTTCTCGAGTTGTAAAACATTGAATGTAACCTCAGATTTAATTGTGACGTCATCTGCGCACATAATAAGTTTGCCATGAGAAAACGCAGTAAAGAAAATCGCTTATTAATAATGAAAATAAAACAGAAGATCTGCCGATCTACAGCAATTTAATCGGAGTACGGCCGATCTATTAGATCCTTAATATTTCTAATGGCTTAAAGTTATCAATATTACCTCAGTAAATCATAAATATCTTGTGTGATTTCAATCATAGCACTCTTAAGTTTTGTTTATGATTAATTTATTAATTAATTCGGGATATAATTTTGTCGATTATTTTTTTGCTTTGTTTTAAAGTACTTGAAAATTGGGCTGTAAGGAGAGATAAATAAATTAATTCTACAAATTGTTGACCACAGAATTTTATACCATAACTACTTAATTAACTTTGTGTGACTTATGCGTAATGATTCCGGTCAATACGAGTATAATGCGGAGCAATCTGGACAAACCATCAAAGAAGCTAATATGTTCTTTGAACTCGCGATATAAAAATATTCAAATATTATCATCAAAATTTAAAGTTGTTCAAATATTTAATTTTTCAATTAACAATCAGTTCTATTCAACCTAGCACTAGTAATCAAAATAATAATTCAAGCGTTAATAATAATTCATGGCTGGTCGAAATGAAATTCAAAACTTTCATGTAAACGCAATACCTACTTTCGACGGCACTCAAAGTACTTTACTACTATTTATAGGGTGAAAATTTTATTAATACATTTTAAAATGCAGCTCATGAACATAGCACTAGAAATCAATGGGTTTTAAGAATTATAATTAGTACATCCGAAAAGGTAAGCTCTTCTGGTAGCCAAATCCCAGAAGATTTTTCACTCAGTAATTAAAACTCTATTCAACCCAACACAAATAATTTATAAGTAATCAAAATAATTTTAATAACAGTAATAATTCAAGTGTTAATAATAATTCAGATATGGCTGGTCGAAATGAAATTCAAAACTTTCCTGTAAACGCAATACCTAGTTTCGACGTGACTCAAAGAATTTTAACACAATTTATAGGGACCTGTGAAAATTTTATTAATATATTTTATGATGCAGCTAATGGACGTAGTACTAGAATGCAATGGGTTTTAAGAATTATAATTAGTAAATCTGAAAAGGTGACTCTCTTCTGGTAGCTAAATGTCAGAAGAGAGTCGACTCTGATTTCCGCTTGTGTGTCTCCGGTCGCACTTAAATGGACAGGTTTAATGAAAATATGTGAAGATGGAGCGTCTTTCAACTCCAGTCCAATTGTGTTTGTTCAGTTTGCCTCACCTATTGCTTCCATGACAATCATTTATTATAGTTACGAGGGGTTCAAAAGAATACAGTTCGCCAAACCAGAGTGGATGCCTGACCCTTGTTCATTTATAAACCTACTGTCTCATCGATGCGTTACACACCTATATGAAATACAGCTCCCGCTCACCCTTTCGGTAGACAGGTTTACATCTGCCTAGCATTGTTGGCGTCCTGTACCAATAGTGACCTTCTAAAGCCGGTGCCAAATTTAAGTAGCGGTACGTCGGACACGTGCTTACTAGACTTCGGGTAAAGAGGCTTAGTGTTCAAAGATTATTTTAGCTTCCTTGATGATTAGTCTAGATTGCTTCGCATTATACTCACATTGACTGGAATCACTATGTATACACCGCCCAGTTAAGTTACAACACCTATTTTCATAACCGATGATTTTCGCAGCGTCAACTGCCCGTGACGTTCCAAGCAGCCAGCTAGGCCACAAGATTGTGTACTAGGCACAGGCGAATTACGAACAAGGATTCCCTACGCGATTGTTTCGAAAAGAATTAATTGTGTGTATTATCTAATTTTAAACTTAAATATTTGTAAACTGATATGGTGAAATGAGAACAAGACAATACCATAATTTTCGGATCTTGACCGATTGCCCATCTTGTATAATAAATATTTATTATTACATACTTTACTAATATCAGAAAATAAATCAAATCACTAGCCACAAATTTATAGGAACTATTTAGATCTTGTCAACTTTTTTGTCCAAAAGTCCCAAATACGTTAAATAAATTGATCTATTACATTTTTTTATAAAATTATAATTAATTTTTAAATGAAATTGTAAAACAAAAAGTCCTCAATATGAAGTGCAAACTGCAAAAATCACTCCAATCTAATGTAGCCAATCTTGATATCAAAATTTTTGGATCTGTCCAATTTGATCCATTTTATTCATTTTCTGAATAAAGCGTTTGGCACTGTGAAAAATAAATGTAAACATTAATTATTAAGGTTGTGCAAAAAAATATAACACAGTAAGTATATTTGATGTAATTTGTATATTCTAATTCTTTTGTAAAACGTACTTACCTTAAATGCATAATGTACGGTCTTAATTACTTCCAGTCTTAATATGTTCTGAGGTTACTAAAGCGATTTTTAATATAAAAAATATTATGGAGATGACTTTTTACTAGCAACTGAGATATTTAACTTTTCATCATATATTAGTTGATTGTATTAAACAGACTCCAGAATATATATATATATATTGCTGTATTCCGTCTAATTAAATTTTTTAGAAACTAAACTGGAGAGTAATTATGTTAAAAAGGACTATACTATGTTATTAAGGACTGTTTACTAAAAATACTGTACTTAGTGTTATTGCGGCTGTATTTCCAATCAACTTGTTAGCTCTGGAAAGAACAATTTATTTTTAGGAATTACCCAGCAACAATTTCCTAAAAACGAACAGGAATTCGAAAATAAGATTTTCTATGGATTGCGTCCGGTCCTTACAGACTATACTGACTTACGGATTAAAGTCAAATTATGCAATTAATGCACTGCCACTTAATTGAAAGACAGGATTCATATGGAATTATGTCCACTATTATGTATAAATTACTTACAAAAAATGTATCAATTTTATCGAGACAGATGATAACCCTATTAGTGTACCAGCAGCAAGTTGTAGTGAGAATCTTTATCAACTTTTTTGAAGAAATGCATGAAACTCTCCGATAAACTCACCAAGGGTATTAAATTATATTTGAATCAAGGGAATGCAAATAAACAAACTCAAATTGCGTAAGGAATAATATTAAAGAATAAATGGAAGTGAATCTGCTTTTATGACAAGTAAACATATCGACATCTATTAACTTAATAGGTATGTCATATCAATTATTATAACTCAGAACAAAGCGGCTAGTTCAAGATGAATGGCGCCATTTCACCCATTATTATAATGTATCACCAGCATTCTCTTTATTAGGAGCATCATTGTCGCAACATTTGAAAGTCCACGACTCTACTCACTAAGCCATTAGCCTGTTGTTGCTGGAAATGAAAATTCGTCTTATAAATTATTAGTTTTGAATGCAACTAGCTTTACTTTTGTAGCTGAAATTGGTAAACTAATTAATGGTAAACTAAATTTTTTATATAGGTATTACATACCCCAAATGTGAAGTAGGTAAGATTAAGGCAACTTTGTACGACCTATAGAGACATTAAGTGCAATGAAAATACTATAGTCATTGGAACCCCTAATTACGCTATTTTCTCTCGTTCATGCAGTTATAGAACCGCATACCCAATAAAAAGTAAAATGGAAGTGAATCTGTTTTTATGACAAGCAAACATATCGACGATATTAATTTAATGGGAATAATATTAAGTCATCTTCATAATTTCAAAAGGTTAATTAATTGCTGCATCACTGTAATGACATGTATATAAAAATTCTTCACATTTCAGTTTTCTTCTAATTAAAAACCAGATATAATTAGACAGATTGACGCTTTAGTTTATCTAGAAATTATGCTTCAATACCACATTTCTAAAATGTTCCCTAAAAGTGTTGAATTCAGACGAATGAATCTTCTAAGTGTAAAGAATTTTTATACACCAGCATAAGTTTTTAATTCATACTTTCCTCCTCTAGGGTGCCTCAATAAGAGCGAAAATAAGACATAGTTTTTTTTTGAGAAAATATCGAAATTTCTGTTTAATCATAAAGTAGACAGGTGGAAGTTATGTACGTAACAACACATCTGATAGATGCCCTCCTTGGCTTTGCTGGCACATTTGCATTCTTTTGGCAAAATTATTCAATCACAGTTTGGCATAAATATGACTTCATTTCACTGATACAGCGCCTAATCTCCCCCTTAAGACTTGGGTTGTCGTGGGGTTATTAACATGATCTCCTGATGCAAATGGGAAATTACAAGACTAGGGAACGTGTCGTATAATAACGCGATTGTTTTTCGTGATGTGTGACAAGTGGCACCGTCCTGTTGAAGCCGCATGTCTTCGAGACTTAAACCATCCATTTGAGCCACAAACAAACTAGATTCATGTTCCGATACAGTGTTTGTGCATTTCCAGCAGCATGTTCAAAAAAAAAGGTTGAATGATGCCTCCAGCCCAAAATCCACACCAAACGTGACACGTTTGGGATGCATTTCCTCCTCACGAAACACATGTGGGTTTTCCTCACTCCAAATTCAGCAATTTACGAAACCATTAATATGAAAATGGGACTCACCACTGAAAATGATTTTGTTGGAAAACTCGCCGCCCACTTGCTATTGTTCAATGACCCAATTGACGAAGTCTCTTCGCTGTGCATTGTTTGTAGGCTTGAGCTCTTGAGTCAGCTGGATTTTGTAGGCATGAAGAAGCAAATCTATTTTTCAAAATACGCTGCATAGTTCTTAAAATATTCATTTCTTGAGCACGATATCGAGTGGATGTTCCCGGGCTCTCTGCTACATTCTGGCGAACAGACGATGTTTTCTGCTGAATGAACACTTGACAATGATCTGACATCAGTAATCGACCCAGACCTCTTAAATTTTCCAGTTATTACTTTGTCTTCAAAAAATTGGGCGCAATTTCCGAACATTCACCAAGTAATGTTTAACAATGCGTTTTTGTGTCGAATAGCAAACCATTTTTATTCATAGTAAACTGTCTATCATCGAACTACAACAGCAAAATTGGCGCAAAATTAAAATTTTCCGCTCTTATTAGGACACCTATATAAAGTAATCTACTTTATTATAAATTAATTTACTTTATTTAATTTGTAAATAGAAAAAAGGAAGAATTCTCTAATTGTAAAAGGATAATTACTAAAAAAAATTGTTCCCTAATATTATTTCATAATTTTATTCTCTAACAGTTTATTCACTTTATTTACAAATTTGTAGTACTCAAGTAATTATAAAACTACAATATAATATTTACCCCACGATTATTTACAAATTTCTAAAAATGAATATGCAAATAAAATAAATTCTAAATATTCTTATCTAAAAATAAGTTAGAAAATATAAATTAGTCGATATAATCAATATAAATTATATAAGACAGAACCGTCTTACGTCTATAGTATAATGAATAATTTAATTCACTTCTGTTGCCAAAATCTGGTTAAAATTAAACCGTTTTTCATAAATTAGGTAAATATTTCCTTTTCACATAAAATAAAATATACTTATAAATTAGATTAAGTTAATTCATTTGTAATCAGATTAATCTTATTCATACTTATATCAGGGAGTCTCGAAGGATAATATCTAGATTCTAGAGGATAAAAAATGTGTTAATGCATTAATTAATACTTAATTTTCTTGCCCGAATTCAGTTTAGTTACAGCATATTGTTTGTTGATTGAAGTGAATTAAAACATTTATTTAAGATGTTTATTAAATTACAGATCTTAGATCTAAATTACCGATAAGCTATGCCAAAGCACTTAGTGTTCAAAATTGTTCATTTAATATCTTAATCCGTCTGGAAACTATCGGAAATATCTTTGCTGTTCTATGCCTCCATTATTTTTACACTTTTATTTTACATCAAATATTGTAAATAAAATAAGTAGTTTTCTGATCTTGTCTCAATTAGACAAACGTACATTCTTAACAATTGTGTGGCATCGAGTTTTAGCTAAATAAACTTTTACAGTACATGTTTTAAAGAAACTAGGAAATAGCAAAGCAATGAAGCACAGTCTAGGTGCTAGAAAACATCGAAAGATACGTGGAAATGATTTAAGTGCTCTGATAGTTTTAGCACGAAACTTTTAACTAGTTTAAAATCGGAATACAAGAAATTCGTATAATAAATTAGGAGATACCTGAATCAGAGAAATAGAGGTTTATCCAAACTCACTTAGACAATCCCTCAAAGATCAAGTTTGTACTCAAGAAAATCAAAAATTATTCCTGCTATCACACGTGCATAAATGATGCCAGTGGCAATTTTTTTTTCAAAACAACATTAAAACAATGAAAATGTTTTCATATAGCAAAAAGTTGTTTCTGCTATATGTACAAACGCCATAGTTTAATGAAGAGATGGAACAACTAGCCAAAGTGAAGAAAACAGCCTTCCTTGAATACGAGCGCAAATGCTCATCACACCAATACGCCCAATACGCAAAAGTGAGATTAACGAAATAATTCGCGAAATTAAAGAGGTTTATTGAGAAGGCTATGGAACATAACCGGTACGGAGCACAGAGGAAGGTCTGGAGAGTATTGAAGAATCAAAAGAAAGAAATCTCAGAATTCACAAAAGCAGCAATATTAGTAAAGAACAATGGACGAATCATTTTGGAAGATTGTATACCACTAGTAGCCTATCATCTAATACTCAACGTGACCATACAATTAACAGTCGAGTGAACATGACGCTGAATGAGATTAAGGATGCACTAAGTAAACTAAAAAATAAAAAACTATATAGTCTACCATCTGTTTAACCCCCTTGCTCCATACAAATTTCATATCTATATTTCGCTTTATATATCCCATTTATTGAGAGTCTCTTAGTGGGTTTAATTATCATACCACTAAAAGTTTAATTATCTATATTAACATACCACTAAAATTGCATTGTACTGGACATTAAAATTGCATTAAGCCCATACCGAAATTTTAGTATAAAATTTTGAATTGAAAATGGTATATTAATTGTATCGAAACGGCGATGTTATTAAAATTGGTCTATGAATGCTATTACTCCTAATATAAAATTGTGCTGAAAGACCAAACTGAAAACATCGCGAGTTGCCGGATCAGTAAGAGATGTCATATGGAGGAATAAATACATGAACACCGATGTGACAAAACAAAAATTACGCCCCACTGATATGAAAATATTTAGATCAATAGCTGATGTCACACTACGTGACAGACAAACCAGCGAGTCCATAAGACGTAGTCAAATGGAGTCGGGTTGAAGATAGTGGAATAGCCATGTTAACAGTATGGATAGAGAAGACTAGATCACATTAGACCCATGGAAAGAAGACCACTTAGATGACCGCCCAAGAAATTGGCAGAAAGGTTGATATCCTCATTCATCGAAAACACGTAGTAGGCCAGTTAAACAGGAGAAATCAAAGTTGTTCGTAGAAGAAGAAGAAGAAAGTTGTTTCCAATCTTGCTTATCCTATAGCACATATATAAAAAAAATTGTGTATTATTTGTACAGTATTATGAACTTTAAAAACTCAATTAATAGATTTGAAACGAAAAAATGTTACACTTACGCCGTCAGAAAATCAGACGTCTTCCTATAGCTAGTCTTTCTAGTTATTCTCTCTGTTGGCGGTCTCTGAGACACAGGTCTCCATACTTGGTGGAAAAGACAACTAACTAGCCTAGTGGCATTGAACTCTTCAACAATTTTCGTATCCACATATTTTTGTAAGATGTTTATCAAGATGGACCTTCTCAAAAATAATTGAGACATTACATCAACGACATTGGACTTAAAACTTGCATACGACTACAGAACTTAAATGACGAACCTGATCAAATCTTTACATCTAAATCACTCGCAAAAAAATAGTTCAATGTTTTTGTTCATTTTTATTAAATAGTTTAGCTTTATTATTTCCCTGTTAATTTACTTCCCAATATATGAAAATAAACAATTAAAATTTTATTAAATATCATTAAATATTTAAAATTTATAAATACAAAATTATAGAAGTAAATAGATTTTTTAATGTATAAATATCTATGTTAAATTTAATTTTTTAAGGAGAACTGGCTCTACTACTAATACTACTAAAACCCCTGCTCAAGCATATTGTAACGCCGAAAAAATTAAAAGTATTTATTTCTATTAGTTATGCTGCAGTAGCTTGTGTACTTTAATACTACTAAGTCAAGATAGTTAACTTGTAGGAAATGGTTTAATAGTTATGTAAACAATGTATTGTTTTGGTACTTATGTAAACATGGTTGTATTCGAGGTGACTAATTAGCACCTGAATTTGTCGGTAGGAGCTTAACGCAGATCTGGACCCATGCAGTATAAACCGCTTCTTTGCGGCAAGGGTTAAGGTGAAAAAGTGAGACAGGATCGGCGCCAGACACTTGTTGCCAATAGTTGCCGTCGGCTTAAAAATGTGGGAAAAGTATTCTGAATAAAAACTGTGTTTTTGACCGCGGAGAGTCAACTGAAAGTAAATTTTTCTAAGAATTAAAAATAAGCTTACGCGTAGTACTTTGTTTTTTGAAAGATCTGCAGCACAAGAAAATGTAAGTTTAAATCATATATTTATTGACTAGTTTGAAACTCTCAAACTAATTTATTCCGAATCACTAACTTATTTCAAAAACTAATTTTATTCTGGAATATAATTTCATATGTAATGCTGTTACAGCGTTTCCGATAATTTACTTTATTTACTTGTAAATAGATGTTAGAATCGATCACTTTTGACTTAATCTTATTTATGAATATATCGAATAAAAGAATTAATGAGTTTTATTATTTTATACGCTATGCCAGCCTGATTTAAAAATCAGAACTATGAATTAAAAAAATCAATTTTATAATACTACTATCCCTTTTTTTATAGTTGGGTGGGTTAAATCAGTAAAGAGAAATTTCTTTAACTCTTACAAAATCACGCTGTCGTGTACAAAAATACACGCAACAATATTGTAAAATATACATTTTCTCCATGAATAAACCTAAATTTAAATAAATCTTATGTGAAAATGAAAATAATTATCATTTCAAATTGTAGTTATTTTAAAACGTTCACACAAGTTTTAAACTTTCAGTCTTCAATCCACTTTATATTAATAATATTCACATGTTCGGAATAAATTATTCAGCTCCGTAGTTGTTATGTTAGATATTCACAACACTATACAATTTATTTCATTTTCGTTCGATATATCACCTTTAATTTATTTATTATAAATAACTTATAAAAGTATTTACACCTATCAAGATTGTTTTATAAAGATAACTTGCCTTTGACGTAAATCAACGATGGTGGGTTTTCTTAATAGAATTTTGAGTTACCTACTTATAGCTACAGTATTAAAGGAAAAAATGTATTCAATAAATACTTACATGATTAGAGTGTATGTATGATATTGCATGTTATTCTTCTACAGTCCTTTTATAAACATTATAAGACATTAATTTAGAAGACATTGTACCAAATTTCAAGCACACACGTTTTGTAAATTATTTAGCAAAATATTACTTATTAATTGCATATAATTATATCAAGTATTTAAAATTTATTTCAATAAATATTTATTTAACTTATTGTACAATATCATACATACATTAAGAGTTTTAATGGGGCATTTACCATTAAGCACTCCTTAAAAAAAACCATTAACATTAAACAACAATCAAAGGAAAATGTAAAAAACAAAACAAAATTGAGTAAGGATATTAAACAAATGCACATCAGACAAACTATACAACATTGCGCTATTCGATAACAAAGTTAGACACTGACCTCGTCAAGATGAGGTAGTTTCAATCGCACATCAAACCAATATAAGATATGATTAAAATAAAAGGAACCAAAACAGTTTTTAGATGTATTGTGTAATATGCTGGAGTTTATTTTATTTTATTGATATTCATTTATGTCACAAAAATATTAAGCGCAAGAAAATATAATTAAAATTATTAATTCCGAATTTTATGTTTCAAAGCATCTAAATATTTAATACTTCTTGAAGTCATCGAAAATTAAATCATGCAAAATTAAACAGATTTTTATTAAATTATGTTTAATATAACGGTGAATCCTTCTATGTCAAATGATAATGGAATATTTGCTTGTCCACATTTATCTCTTATTCGAGGTGTTTCAGAAAACGCTTTGTAAAATATTTCAAAAATTAAAGAAAAGCTTTAATTTAATTTAGAAATGCCAGAAGAGGATATACATAATAAGACTCAAAAAATATATTAACTAAAATCATTTCACAGAATCTATGTATAGGCCCTCGTTGATTGCGACCCCGGCGAGCAAAAATTCGTTATAGTGCTAGACGAATGCTAACATCATTTCGTTCGATCATTATCGCATTTGTGCTTCGGTTAACATGTATTTAAATGAAGGGATTTCAAATTGCCTGAGCCTAAAGTGCGAGGAATTGTGAAAAGAAAAGACAAAATTAAGAAGACCGGCGAAAGTGTTACTCCGATTACAGCGACTAAAGTTACACGAATCAGAAGTGTTTTGACGACAGAAATGGAGAATTTATTAAGTAAATGGATATGAAGATCTAAAATCAACATCAATCAGTTTATGGGATCATTTAAAATCTCAACATGAACCAGAAGAAGTTTTGAAAGCAAGCAAATATCGGTTTAATCGATTTAGAATATGATCAAACTTACATACCCTTAAAATGATTAGCGAATCGGCTAGTGGAGACGTAAAAGCAGCTGAAAAATATTTCATGGAAATTCGTGAAATTGTGGAAAGGAGAAATTGTCCACCAAATTTTATTTTTATAGTAGACGAGAGGGGACTATTAGAAACGAGTGCCAACACGTATGTATATTTTCATACAAGAGATGATCCAGAAGAGATTTTTCTGAATTTAAAACAGCCAATGTTCGTCTAACTCAATGGTTCTGAACAGGTGTTCCGCGGAACACTTATGTTAGGTGAGGTTAGGCAAAGCATTCCGATTCTTTAGCATTCCGAAAATACTAGATTCTTTTATGTAACATTGAACAAAATGTTTACAAAACATTTTTTTCAGTTTCTTTTAAGGTTATATTACTTTTATGCTACATAAAACATTTATTTTCATTTTATCATTAAAGCGTTTTTCATACTTAAATTTTTTTAATCCCTTATTGTATTTTCGTAACTTAAGTCTGGACAAGTTGTTAAATTACAAAATGTTTAGTTATTAACAGTATTAATATCGATTTGCATAAGAATAAATGAACGAATATTTCGTCTTTAATCGATCACCTATCCGATCAAATTGCGTAGCAAGAATTAATGAAGTGATCAGACAGCTTAATGCTCGTAAATCACTAGGTATATTACCGTGCTTAATTATTTTAAAGGATTATGACCTACAAGGACAAAACCTTCAAGGATGTTGCAAAGTACTGCTTGTCTGTCCGATTTCATACGGCATGAGTAAAGAATATAAAAAATGGGCCAGTGGAAGCAATATCTTTCATTTAGTCTACTGAAGATAACATTCTACTGAAGATAACTGCTCAACTCTCGAACAATTGATAAAACTTTTCATGCAATATTGCGCTGCGCTGTAGTCGTAATAAATCTATACAGGATAAACTCGGTATCCGACGTGTATAGTATTCAATTTTATGATTTTGGAATAAAAGGGACAGACAGATATTTTATTGTCGAAACACCTAGATATGACTTATTAAGATTTCACTGAACATTTGTATTATGAGCAATTTTCTTCTGAAATGTTTCTTAATTTAAACATTTTTAATTTCTTTTAAATACTTTGTTTTTAACTTTTAGCACACATGTTTTGTTTGTCTTTTTATTAATCTTGCATATATGTTACTAGATTTGTAGGAAATATACGAATTAATTTTTAGCGTTATTATTAGGCATGCTGCGTCTTATTTGTACCAAATTTTAATGTACCATGAGTTACGCCAATAAATCTTAATAGATTGCGCCGTACTCTAAATTAATTAAGTTTTTTATTAAATCAAATATTTCATATTATTAAGGGCACTATTGAAAAATTAATACAAGCCCTAATCAACTTTAATTATTTTTATTTGTTATACTATTCTTTCGAAGCTACCACAATTGCGGAAGAATTTTTAATTTATACTTCCCAATTGTTCATAGTTATTCGAGCCGGTTCGAAGTACCATAAACACATATTAATATTTTTAATATTGTAGCAATGAAAGATATTAGATGAATTGAATTCTGTGGATACTACTGTAAAGAATTTAAATATTTTAAACGTCTAAATGATGGGAAATCAGTAAAGTCAATAAATTCCATAAAATAATCTAGGAATCTAGGAAATATCTATCTGAGAAATAGACACGCAACAGGTGTTACTTGATGAAGAGCATGATGAACGCAACAGATGAAGGGTAAGCTAGCCGCGACGCAAAAATCTATAAACAATTGGAAAAGCAAATAGTCAGAGAGAGAGAGAGAGAGAGAGAGAATATAAAAGTCAAATTAAGTAATGGGTCTGTAACAAGTAGAAGTGAGATACAACAAAAGTACCAAAGTTGCCGGGAAAACATGGCGGGATCAGTCGGGCTGCAGAAATAAAAGCGAAAGCTCAGTGAGATAAAGATCCAGATTTTTTACTAGTCTTGACCAGTTTAATTCAAGTGTTTTGAAGAAGTTACAGGTATTTTCATTTATTATTTCTTGTTTGTTATCGTGAGAATTATGACAGACGTTCAGATGCAAGTAAGCGATTATTTTATTATAAATCTTTAATAAGAGATTGAAACATCTAAGTTCTTTTGATTTTATTCTGAGTAAATAATTTTAATCAATGTAACTAATTTTCATTTAACAAGCTAACAATCAATTAACTTTTATTTAGATGTTACTTAAGAGTTTTTATATTTACTTAAAAATTGAGACTAAAGTTTATCGTTAGAAAATAAATCTTTATGCTAATCTAATAAATCAGAACCGTACAATATTTTATTATATTGTCAGTCAACCAATCCCTTATTAATTACTCTATTATTATTATTAATTAAATGTCACTTCGCCGTTGTTATATTTATATTCGAATCGAAGTAAAATTGTGTTGTATCCGTATTAACATACATGTAGACAGATTGTCTTAACCAGAACTTGTTTTATTATTTGGCATAGTTCGTAAATCCACGTAAATTGTTGTTGCAAGTAAAATAAATTATTTTGTGGTTAATATATTTCATTAATTCTTGGACCGCACTTGCTTTATTAAGATCGAACCTTGGTTTTAATCAAGCAAGGCCCAATAAATTTTTGTTTCATTGTCAATTTATTAATGTATGAATTTATTAAAATCTCAAATAACATTTTATTAATTTTAACTACGGCCTAAATAAATCAGCAATCATTGCTCTACCATTCCCGCTTGAGTTGAGTGTGTTTCGACAAGAATTGATTTTTCTCGTTGAAGCTAACTCAATTCCATGTCACAAATTTCAAAGTAACAATTTTACAATTCGTAATGGTAATGACATTTAATAAATAAAAAATAGAGCAACTTAGGTAAATTTGAATGAAATTTAAACAGAAAAATTAAATGAATAAAAAATATCTTATAAAATGTTACAAATTTAAAATTTTTGTGATCTTGGTCTAACAAATTTGGGAGATGTTGTAGGTAACCTGATTGAGTGTAATTAAGAGTTTTATAGTTAAGTATTTTAATAAACGAAATGTTTTAAAACAATAAGGTATTAGCAATTCAGATTCAGAGCGCATCGCCATTTTAAGTAATTCGAGCGCATCGCCATTTTAAGATATATTTTAAAAAATAAATCATTATTTGTAAGAAAACTGCGAGAATTGGGATTAAGAGAAAAACCATGTTTATCGGAACATAACACAAAACAAACATTAAACGAGAAACAAACTTTTTCAATTTTTACTTTTAATACCAAACGCACAAGAAAGATAAAAAATAAGTTAATAATGAAAAGGACGCTATAATGATTAACGATCACTGAAAATATTGCTTACAATTATTTACAAAATTTGTTATAAATAGCATAAATTTTAGTATTAAAAATGATATCCTGTTTAATCGAAAAGATATCATTCCGATAAATTTAAGAATATTTAAATGTAATCTGCGCTCGTTAAAACAAACCTTATTAAATCAAAACTTTTAAAAAGTGTATTATTTATTGTCTACCACAAATAACACTACATTTACTGTTTATCTTACACGAGTTTCTAATTATGTGTTTCGATTAATTAATTATACGAACGCTTTATGGACGTATTTATATTAGTTCTATGTTTATAAGTTGCTAATACCGATGTTTATAACACAAGTCTGAGAATTTATTTTATTCCAATATTCTTTATTTTGTGGATTTTTATTGATCACCACGGATATGTATGGTACAGCACGTACAAAGAAAGATTGCTTTGGGATGTGCAGCTTAAGTTCGTGCATTCGGAAAAGGGCGACAACTTAACAATAGCCAAATGTTTATCTCACGCTGTGTGAAGAAATAAAAAGCACAAAATGGCTTTTGTCTTATTATTCGCTAATTTCGTTTATGGAGTACTTCTGATGCAGTTTAGCGACGACACCACTGGTTACAGATTTGCAATTAGATGAGTGGGCATCTAATCTTCGGGCAAACTTTCATCGTAAGTGATGTATTAAGTTATAACTTGTATTATAATACTTTTCAATTTAATTTTAATTAAAGAAAATATTGTTTCTGTAAATGAAAAAAAAACGTGTGAGTATTTAATAGACCTAAAAATAAAATTGAATCAGAATCTTTATCTAAAAAATGGTTAGTATTTAATGGATTGGCCATAATGTAATACTTTGACCATCACTTATTCCTTCCAAAAAGGACCAATATTTTCAGTTTTGAGCCCGCATTTTTTGACGTCTAATAAAGAAGATAATTACAAAAAATCCTAAAATAGTTTTATAATTTTTCAAATAAAAAAAAAACAAAACTACAAAATTACAATAATCTCATAGTTTTTCAATTCTACTAAAATTTACGAAATTCAATGTCTGAAGCCAAAGGATATCATACAGTTACTGACAGGTTTTATAAAAATCCCACTTTATGTGCAAAACTCTCTAAAAAGCTGCTTGCTTGCTTAGAGGAACAATTATGAACGATCGAAAAGGATAAGCAGAACAAATAAAAAAACTAAAACTACGCGATGAAATAATGGTCAAAGACGCGATGAAATAATGGTCAAAGACGCGATGAAATAATGGTCACAATGTTCAGTGCACAACATACTTCAATTTCGCAGCGAAAAAAAAATTAAGAATAAAATATGAGTAGAATGGACGTTGTGACTAGTATACGACATCCTGGTCGCTTTATGCGGAATTCAATAAACTTGTAGAAGAAATAATTTTTCTCAGGCTTAAATTCTGCGGAAGAAGTATGTTGACTTTTGTTTACTAGTTTATTTAATTATAATTATTAGATCAATGTTTTTATTTTCACTCATTTTCGTCAGCTACATTCGTGCTATATCAGAGGTCACTGTACATTACATTCTCATTTATAATAATTGTAAAATAACCAAATATACTATTAAAACAATGAGTGTTATTACAATTATACAAGTACAAGTACAAATAAGTTACAATCAATCCATCAAACATTGGTCCTTCGAGCCGGATACAATGCGCGCAAGTCAAATCCATTGTTTCTATACATACGTCTACTGTTCGTTGATTGCTGCTAAGCGGCTAAACTTTATATACATCTAGTGGCCGCATCATAACTTGGAAGATAATTATAGACTAAAATGGGCTTTACTATATAGTCTAATAATTCTTTTTATAATATGTAATATGTTTCAATTAACAGATCTTAATAGTTTTATCAGATAAAGGAAAAATATTTTTAACTTTTTAACGTGACGATGTCGCGTTTTATCAAAAATATCGTTAATTCTATTAGATGTAGTTTCAGCCGATGAAAGAAATAAACAAAGATGTTTCGTATTTTTATAGTTGTTTGAAAGAGAAATTGAAAAGTGTAGACAATGGCATCGTACAAAATAGTAGAATAATTAAAAAGTTCATCATTTTTGAGCCTAATGTTATAGCTACAAATTGATCCTTCGAGCCGAAGCAACATTTGCTGGATTTATTGTAATTTACTTGTGCTTGTATAATTGCAATAACACTTGTTGTTTCAATGGTATATTTGGTTTATTTTACAATTATTATATATCAGAAGTAATATATAGAGAAAAATTATTGACAAGTCTAATCAGACTTTCGCGCTCCCTTACAAAACCAGGCCGAATATCAACAGATATTCGGTCTATGAAAACTCATTCTATTACTCATTCTATGTAATAAAAACCACAAAAGGTGTATATTTCAATTGGAAGGGCAAAATAGAGAGAAAAGAAACATCATTCTATGTTAATACTTGTAATAAAAATCACGAGTGTTTATCAAGGAGAATGTCTTAAAACACTTTTGTAATTAGTGTTTACTAGTTAATATAAATAAAAAACATTTTTTACATACTGTACACTGTTGCGTACAACTTTTTATTGATAATGTCTTCTTTTTTGGTATATTTAGTAAATTAATTATTTTGCAAACTATGTAAATTAGTTTTTGAGCGCATTTGAAGAAGAGAAGGCAGCTTTGAAAAATTTATAATATAGGAGGAATGAACTGAAATCGTCCTTCCGAGAAAAAAAAAACTCCTCACGGTTGGCTAGACCAGAAAAAAGAACATGCTAGGTCACGGACCTCATGAGACCACCATCGCCCCATGGAAAGAGAAAAGGCTGAAGAGACATAAGTCTGCAATCAAAACGTAATGTAAACGTTATGTTTTCACGTGAGATATAAGACTCCGAAGGAAAATCTAATTCAGTTGAAAAATACCTTATTGCATTTTATCGATGATTTTTAAATTATTATTTTATTTCTATAGTAATAACATATTTAAATATAAGATATTTCATATTTCAAATTATTTCAATTTTTGATTAATATAATTTTCTATTTTTATGATGCGCGTAACTTTTATGTAACGTCAAAGGGGTCTCAAAACTTTATTAATAATAAAACCCTGTATTATTAATCATTTAAACTTAAAATGTAATATTTAAACTTAAAATGTAATATTTGAGCCCAAGAACTAAATGTTATACAAAGAAATCAAAATTCACAGGCTTGTGTTACGTTTTGTTTATATCTTAGTTTAAAATTTACTTTTATATACGCACGATTAAATTCGAAATATTAAAAATTATTTTGATTTAATTAAATGTCTGTTTATTTCCTGTCTAGTGTTCATCATATTGTTTAGCTGAATATTATATGCGAGTCGTGTATCTTTTTTTGCGCAATTCATAACTTGCACCAAGCTGTGGTGTAGCAGCAGGTGAGCAGCTAATAAAATTGCAGGTGTTTTTGTTTTTTAAAGAGGGCCATATAAAAGCAAGCCGAAAAACGTGGCCCACATCAAAATGATACCCCAAACGGTATAAATCGGATTCTCACCATCGGTGATCTTCCGTGCGACAAACTTCAGTGTCTCATCCAGTAAAACGACGGGAATCGAGAATTTCATCACAGTCAACCATTCCTCGGTGGAAAGTGGTGTTACTTGGAAGACGGTCTGAAAAATAAAAATTTTATACAAAATTTTAAGGATTAAATTATTAGAGTAACAAAATCAATGAGAAAAACAGTACTAGTACAAAATTCAAAATAATCAAGTTTAAAGTTGTAAAATTTTGCAGACTACAACTAATTGACTTTCGAAGTCATTTTTCTTAAAGAATGCCTCGCCACAGTGACAAATGGCCTATTACTACAATGGTAAGTCATTAAAAAGGTTTATGTCTGCTATCCACTTTTAATATGATTGGACGAGTACATTTTTAGAGTTATTGTTAAGCACCTCGCGTCTTATTTGTACCTAATTTAATCTCCAATCTCGTTACGGTAATAAATCTTAATAGATTGCGCAGTACTCGAAATTAGTTCAGTTTTTTATTAAATTAAATTTACATTTAAGAGATCATTAGATTTTGGAAATGGTTTCGAACGTGGCGCGTAATCTATGGGTACATAGCTCCTACGTGCATGTAAAATTATAATGATAAAGTTTCAGCCTTCTTCTAATGCACTGAATGCGTCTAGCAAGATGCTATTAACTTCAGTGCTTTGATGTCGCGTCGCCTCCAAAGGCACTCCGTCCACACTGTGTATTTATCCTCCACGTGCACAACTGTAGGGCCATGTTAAAAGATGATTCTTACGTAAGGTGACATGAAAGAAAATGACAACAGACATATGGTAATCTTGCTTTAATCGTAAACATGATGAAAGAAAATAAATTATATCTCCTAAAAAGTGCAATCAATTTGCGTAATTCAATAATGGAAGGTTGATTAAAAGAATAAAAAATCATTTTCAATTAAAAGTTGCGAGGATTTGTAGTATTCCCGAGTCTATAAACTATAAGTTTTCTTGTAATGAATGAGGAAACTTTGGCAACAAAGTTTCACATCAGAATGTTGTTAATTGGTAAATAAGAAAAAATAAAGTATTCTTTAATTTTTATTCAAAATATTCTATCCGATATAAAATACTTCCATGTAATAGATTAATAAATGTTATTTTGCACATATTATGCCCAGTACGCATATTTTTGAAAAAATACTCAAAAACTGGATATTTTTCAAGATTGCGAAATGATAGGGTTCGTCAATTTCTAAAACCAAGTCTAGGAATTTATGTCGCTATATCTTTCCCTTCTGCAGTTAGAATAGAAACATAAACAGAATTGTTGCTAATTCAAGCCTAACAATACATTTAACTATAGAAAATTGAATGATGTAAAAAAATTCAAAACTCAATTATAAATCATAGAATCTTCGTCAATAGTTTTTAGAACGGCTACAAAATGGATTTTTTCACTATGCTACCTGCTTTATTTCATAGCTGCTTTATAGATATAGCTTTTCCTATATCCGAAAAAAAGCCATTTGAAACACATTTGAAAATTGTGCAATTTTAATGTCTGCCCTATCGGACCGCATTTGGAGCACTCAATATTAATTGGAAATCTAGCGACTATACTGTTCGCACATGTTCACTCTCTAGTTTTATAGGGGGCATGCAAACTAACAGAGCTCTGTACCATGTCAAACACAGTGAAGATTGTTTTCATGGTAACAAAGTTCCTATTATTGGAAAGAAACCAACATCCTCATCAAGGGAAAATAGTTGTAGGCTTGGCGGCTATAGTTTTTTATTATCTGCAGTTGTTAGTGATTCCGTTAATTTACAGTGTGAAGATGTACGTTAGAACCAAGGCATATACTAATAGCCGCTTGTGTTAAAAATATAGTGCTAGAAGCTGATTTAGTAAAAGCAAAATTTCCCTCATAAATAGTTAAGCATTTGATAATCTGCAGTAAATTTCATGTTATACAAATATTTGGGTGTAAAAAAACTTGAAAATTGATGGATACTGTAATTGTGGACCGGAAAATAAAAACAGGCAACAGTGCAAATCTATTTTTTTACAATAAACTGATGTACGTTCTTCAAAATCCTACACATATTTTTCGGTCTAAGATTTAATATAACAAAAAGAGTTAATATTAAAAATAGAACATATGGGCCTTTTTGTAGAATAAAAATTTCATGAATTTGATAATCTGGACTAGCGCCCCAGGAAATTATTCCATACGACATATGAAAATGAAAGTGGGCATATTACATAAACTTAATAAGAATTAGAATATCTCACAGTGAAAAGAGGCATCCCTTAGAGAATAACAACACTTTGCAAGTGCGTTAGATAACTTGTCAAAATGTGTAGACTATTTCAATGTAGACACCCAGCATCTTCGTAGAGATAGATTCAATTATGAAGTAACTACTTGTTAGCTTTAAAGTTAACGGAACATCATACTACAAATGAGGTTTTATTAACATTGACCTGTAGACTATTGAGTTTAGCCCATTATACAACACGATTCTAGATTCTTTCAGTTTGGGCCACCGCTGCACATATGTTATTCTTTGTGATTAGGAAATTGGAGTCATCAGCGTAATAAACAAAATTCTACGATACGTCACTTATATATATACCTTTCAAGGTCATTAACAAATATCAAAAGAGAAGTGGCCCTAGTATAGGCCCCTAGGGTACTCCCGTAGTGGTCACTGAAGTATGATCATTGAAGTAGGTATTGATGCCATTATGGGAATGCACAACTCTTTGACAACGATCAAACAAATAGGAAAAAAACCACATTCCAACTAACCTTCTAACTTCATATTTTTCTAATTTTTTAAATAAAATTTGTGACTAAGTGAAATGTTTTGGATAGGTCTATAAAGAAGCCAATTTCGGCAGGTCTATAAAGAAGCCAAGTGTCTATAGCTTTTAGAATATTATGTGCGAATACCCCAAGAGCAGTATCAACAGAGTGATCTTACATTAAGTGTTCAATAACTTTAGACAATGCTGACAAACTACTTATCGGACGATAATTACTCAAATTTTCAACGTCGCCTTTTTTAAGAGATAGGAATAATAGCATTTTTAAGTGCAATAGAAAAACAACCACTTAAAAAAAGGAATTACATATATGAGAAAAGGTTTGACAACGGCATGTATACATTACAGCTAAAGTGTATAATTCCGGTAGTTCATGGAATAACTAGTTAATATATAGAATTACGACTCAAAAAAGTTAAAATGTAGAATACTTTTATCATTTGACACTTTAACTCAATAGTTACTCTATAGATTATCTAGTCTAAATATAGATAACCTCCAAAAGTATAGACTGAATAAAATATACTAAATACGAATTGATTAAGTTAGAAATCAACATAAGAAACAAAAATATAAAGTACATTAAAAAATAAGTTTTTGTCATAATCTAAGAAACAATAAAGTAGTATTATGAGTACTTTTTTATTTATTTTAGCATGTATCACTATTATGACATTTAGAATTGCGCAATACATTATTTTTCTTGCAGAAACATTTCTGTGTATCCCATTTCATTGAAATTTTTTTTTTAAATCTTGACCTGTGCCGATTGACTGTGCTGTCGCCAAAACTGACAAGGAACTTTTAGGGGGACTTCTTTAGAAGATATAACTTTTTCTTCGCATACACTGAACTGAGATCTAGCATATAATTGTTTGAATTCCTGGTGCTCAATTTGTAAAAATTATCGGCCGTAATGTGTAGTACAATGGCAAGTATGGACTTAGAATCTCCTCGTCCATGATCTACGTCAGGAAATTCCATTTATTTGTCTCATTTTCTTGCATGCAAGTGTTAAGCATGTTTTCAACATCTTGGTTTGCTCTTTCCATGCTGCCTTGGCGTTGGCCATGCCTGAGTTTTCCATGCACAATTTTTAGTTCCGGCCACATATCTTGCAAGCTTTCTAACATTTGAAAGAAAAATTCTCGACCAATATCGGATTGCAAAATGCTAGGAGCTCCAAAAAGTCAAAATATTTCAAGGTTCCAGCACAACAAATTTGGTAAGGTGGTCCTGATATACCATAATAAATTTATAATTACCATCTGAGCGGGCTTGAAAATCAATCAAATGTACTTGGCAGCGACTATTCAAATGATTTGAAACTATTGATTTTACAACCAATCCTTTATTTTGACTTTTTTTCTTCCGCTGACAAGATTTGCAATTTTCCAAAAAACTTTTAATCTCTCACTGTGTTTTTTTATGTTTTATTAACTTCTTTAATCATGCGAATCATTGTCTTCCTCCATGTCCAATTGCAAGATGGGTGTCATATTGCACATCAAATAAATCATCCTTCGTAATGTAAAATACCATACCAGAGGCGACGTCTTTCATCGGTAGTTTCTTTGGCACGTTTCACATCATTAATTAATGTAATATATTTGTCACTTGATAATAATACAGTATTTGGTTTAGTTTCTTGTTTACTTATCAAATTCAAAAACGTTCCATTCATTTTATTCTATTAATTTCCATTATAACAATAGCAAGTTTGAGATTATGGTCGAATACAAAAATAAAGTGGGATAGATTATACCACACTTTCGGAAGAATATAGCAGTTATTTCCACGATTAAGTAGTTTACGGAGTTTAAAATGTAAACGAATTATATAAATTAACTAATGAAAATAAATATTTTATAAATTAATTAGTTATTGCATAAACTACCGGAATTTACGTTTTAACGGTAACATATAATTTTTTTAGGATAAAGCTAGAAATGTAATCAGCCCCGCAAGAATGACGTATTCATTTTACCAACAATTTACGAAATACGAGATAAACTCATTGCACATTTTTTATGCTTTTTTATCACTATTTATGCTAAAAAAAGAAGGAAATCTTTTACAGTGGGTCTTGCCTTGCAAGCGGTTAATGATTTCCCAGGCTGATTTGCCCTTATTATGTGATTTTAAGACAAAAATATCCTTTTGTAAGATATATTCTTTTAACGTTACTTGATTAAGGTAACTGCGGTCAATAAACTCACGTTTAAAGTTCGGATATCGTTAACTCAAATTGCGTAGGAAAGATAGGTTGGATTTTAACTGCAATAACTCAAGACTTAGTTTAACTGTTCGAAATGTACCTTTTCTAGATTTTATTAGAGGTAAATGGTTTATTATAACCACATAGTTAAATATAGAAAGAAAACGATCCACAGCTTGATTATCAGTGCAGGTTAAAACTGGACCCCAATTCACTGAATGCAATACTTCACAGAATTGAATTATATTGCGAGAGTAGAAATTTCGTAAATGAGACTGTATCCTGCCTAATATTAGAAACGCCAATATTAATTCTTAATAATTGGGTCAGGTAAAACTCAATAAATATTACTTGAATTAGACATATTTGGAAACAACTCCATTGGTTCTGCAACCTTGATCGATTCTGGTCAGGGCGTTAAAACAATGTTAAATATTAAAAAAAAAAAAACAAGTCAATTAGCAGTGTTTGGTTTCGTATTTGAGGATTTCGGAAGAAAATCAGATATTGCGTTAATGTCAGTATTAGGTGGACAGTAAACTCAAATTTAAACAACAAAGCAGCAAAATCGGTAACAGCGCACCCAACTTTATAAATAATGAAAAATTTTTCTGTCAGGACTTCGAGATGTATGAGAATGGAATATTTTTTTGTGAAATACAGACAGCCGAGCCACTATGCTGTTTAGAACACGACAAACGGAACTGCTTAATTATTTAGATAAATTGTTTTTAGTTGCTCAGTTGGCATCCAATGCTCAGACAACAGAACAAAGTCAGGATTATAATCATTTAAAATAGAATCAAGTTCATTGGTCTTGTTAGCTAGACTTCTAATATTTAATGGAAATAAACAATGTGAATTTAAGTACTACGTTTGAACGACTATTATTAATAATATTGCTGTGACAAAAAAAATTTGCTCGATGTGTACATATGATTGTGAAACATGCTCCTGTCGTCTCTATTGGTGACATTCGTAGGATTACTTTGTAATAGGCTTTTTCTTGAAGGAAATCCGCTTACTAACGTATTTTTAGACATCGAACATTTTCTCTTGAAATTTTACAAACGAACATGAAATTTTGAAAGATGCCAAAAAATCACATTTGTGCAGCAGTTCTTTGAACAACCTCGCTATTGTTTACATCTTTCTTAGAAAGATTCTAAATTGTAGCCGTACTTTGTAGGTTTCGATCAAAGTCTCCAAAGATTTACTATTTTCATAGGAACGAAATTTTTAGTAGCGCTAATCAATCTTCATATGATAGATTTCCACGCGTGCCTGATAAGTTCGTTGCTTCTCTTTACACTCATTCAAAAGCGTCAATAATGTATTATGATTATTTTGAAAAATAATACTTGTTTTATTAAAATATTTTCGTAGTTTTCATGTAATTAAAAACAGAACATATAAACTGAATTGTAAATGAAATAAAATTTGAATTGTGAACTAAATTGTAAAAAACACTTGATAAAAGTTTGTCAATAAAAATGAATCTAATAAATAAACATTATACTTACAGAAAGAACTTCTACATAAAGAATAACAAAGTGTAGACCGAAAGAAAGAGCCATTGATCCTACCAACCACCAATTGGACCAAGGCGGCATTGCAATTAAAGATTGGTTTTCAGATAAACTGTAATATTTTGAAGAAAAAACCCATTATAAATAGATAAGTTATCATATAAAACATAAATCTTTAATAAGAATGCAACACAGACCTATTCATGGCGTTCAACATTTCAATGGTAACTAAAACTGATAGAGCCATCGTCATCGGATGAGGATCACCGAAAACCTTGCAATCGACGCCCTTGAAATCATCTCCACCTCCATAACAAGCCAGATGGTGTGTCTAAAAAAGATTAATACAGACTATATTGAAGAATCGAATTAAAAAATTAGAAAATATTAAATTGGTTTTTTCAAATTTTGTTTCATAGATAGTAACACTTTTAGAAATAAAAATACATTATTTACATTTTTAGTTATAGTTATCGGTCGAGAATAGTTAACAATAACAATGATTTATTAATCCCAATATGTATTTATAATGCACTATAACCAATACACAAGTAGAAAAGTATTGTACATAGTCACCAAAATCGTTCGATTGCTCTCAAAAAAATCTAAAAAATTATTTGACATACGGAGTACATATCTTGTAATTGATTAATTTTCAATTGTTATTAATTGTTAATTCCCTTTTTTGCATAAAGAAAAATTAGTTGCAGATCAAGTTTTATTTGGATTAATATATTTTAATATAAACTGCCTGAATAATTTTTTATGATACTACATTTGACATCGAAATAATAATAAAAATTGTTTTCTTATCACAGCTTTCTTCCTTTTTAATAAAAATAAAGGATATAGTCAAATGATTGATTCCAACTGTTGAGTGACATCAACCAACAAACAATACTTTTCTAGCATTGATACGTTTTCCGCCTTGAAAAGCTACAACTTTTCTAAATAATCATTACAAGAAAAAATTCAATAAATAGGTAGTAGAGCAGTTTTTATCACCTATTGCTATATTATTATTTCCAAAATTAATATCATGAATACGACCTAAATTCCAACAAAGAGGAGGAACATTATCTTCTTTAATAAGTACCAGATCACCAATTTTCAAACGTTGAATAGAACCCGTTTTCCATTTAGACCGACCTTGAAATTCAGATATTATTCTTTATGCCATCGTGCAAAAAATTTTTCTTAGTTGTATTCTTTAATAATTGTCCAATCTATTTTGTGGTACTGAAGAAAGATCAATATTTACGATAGACGTAGCCTTTTTTCCAAGTAAAAGCGGAGACGGGATCAACTCCTGAAGATCGTTCGGAACTGTCGACAATGGAGTAAGTGATCTCGAATTTATCACATTCAATTTGCGCTAATAATGTGGATATTATCATAATTTAATAATGCGTTCCACATTATTCTTTTCAGATATTTTATACATTTTATACTTGATTCCCAAAATCCACCCATACGACGTGCATGTGGTGGTGTAAATTTTCAAACAATGCCCTCATCAGAAAATATTTGTGAAAAATTATTTTGATTTTCTTTAATAAATTATCCTAATTTTTTAATTCATTGTTCGCACCAATAAAATTTGTACCGTTACCAGAATATATAGTACCAGGACAACCTCTATGTGAAACAAAACGATATAATGCATCTATAAATCCATCTTTGACAAACTCTTGACAAATTCAAGATGTATAGCACTAGTTGAAAAACATTTAAAAACAGAAATATATCCCTTAATTAATTTATATCCGCGACCCATGTTATCTCTATATCCTATGGGATCCGCATAGTCCGCTCTAGTATTAGTAAATGGAAGAACAGGTTCTAATCTCTCAACAAGTAAATATCCCATGATAGGAAAATCACTACAGGTATTAAATCTGAAACATTTCAAACATTTGTGTAGAACCTGTCGAGCACAATCTCTACCACGAAGAGGCCAAAATTTTTCCCTCATATAAGTAAGGACTTGTGAAGATCTGCGTGTAATAAATGTTTGTGCTCATTTTCTATTATGAGCCGCGTCAATGTACAATTAGATAGGATAATAACAGGATGCTTTTTATCAATTGTAAAAGATGAATTTTTAATCTTCCTCCTATCCTAATTAAATTATTTTGATCAATAAATGGATTTAAATTAAGAATTTTACTTTTAAGTGATAATGGTTATCCCAAATTAAGCCACTGATATTCTGATAAAAAATACTCTAATTGAACAGAACGTACTAACTAATTAGTAACGTTAATAATTTCTTCTGAAGAAATAGATCCTATTTTACGAGAATCTGAATTGGAACAAAATAAAGAAAGCTGAAACAATATGCAAATACTCGTTGCAATTTGTTTAATGAAGAACACCTATTTATATCAATGCAAATTTCAGGTCCTCTGGCCAATAAGCTATGCGTTTTTAAAGATTTATTTTCTGGAATAACGAGTTGAGTAGCAGGACAACCTATAGAAAAAAACGTCTAAAGGATTATCCTTGGAGGATACATGACGCCATTTCGAATTATTAGTAATTTCTTGGATTCCAGAAATTCGGTTTGCAACATATGTTTTTAAAAGATTTGGCGGAGTAAAAATCCAAGAAAGAACGACAGTAGAATCACTCCAGTGAACTATATGGTTCATATTGATACAAAAATTTTCACATATTTTACTTGCTAATCGAGAAACTAAAAGTGCTGCACAAAGTTCTAATTGCGAAATACTTTGTAATATTAATGGAGATACCTTTGATTTAGCACACAATAAATGAGCATAATAATGACCTGAATTATCTCGAGTTCTGAGATATGTAACACCACCGTAAGAAGATTCACAAGAATTAACAAATATATAAAGTTAGTATTAGTATTCTTCACGCACTGTAGCGAGGAGTCTGATAGAGAAGTGTAATGAGTACAAGATTAAGATAGCACTTGCCTTTGTAGACTACGAAAAAGCATTTGATTCAACCGAAACGT